>LGAG01000274.1:63253-79872 GCA_001278395.1 Lerema accius | reverse complement strand
CTAGGGTTTTTATGCTAAATTAAATATAGTAGGTATAATTACTCTAAATATACACATAACTAAGAAAACATTTATTTAAAACGCTTTATTCACTTTTAGTGGTATATTTTTACAATAAATTATCTGCGGTATTTACAGTTAGAAAAAGATTAATTATGTTATATAGATATGTTTATTAGGATTATTGTACTATTATACTTACTCGTGTATGTATATATGTACATCTCTTATATTATTTACTCATATTTAATATGTACTATGGTATAAAATTACATTATTCACTAATTAATTAGTAATAATTTAGGATTTCTTATCTTAAGGTTTATCTTATAATAACATTAGTTTTTTTTTAAAGATAAGTTAAGTAGGAATATGTGTAAGTAGTCATAAAATATATTAAGTAATACTTAATTTTTAATTCTTGTGTAGGTAATTATTTTATTAAAAATATTTTTATATTGTTTAATTACTTGTTGACAACTTTATTACGTTTAAGGATAAGATAAAAATATTCGTAATAAAGTATTCACGGTGAGTTGGCGTAAGATTTAACGGATTTTTTATGAGATTAAATCTGTCCATTCGCATTTATTTTCAATCATAGATTAAAAACATAAATGTATAAAATGTTATTAAGTATCTGTAAAAATATTTTTTTTTTTTTTTATTTCAGGACGTCAAATTACTGTTTGAATAACAATTCACATAGAAGAAAATGAGAAGTGTTTTTAAATTAGAGAATTAACTAACGCAATATGGGTCTACAAAACTATACATCGTGAGTACCCGTGTAGTATAATAATGATGATCATGCTTATAATATAAGTTACGATGTGAACCTAATGTTATTTATATTAGAGGATATTTTTCATTGAAATAGTTAAATAAACTACATAGCAAGTGGAAAAAATAGAAATTATCCCACAATTTCATTAATTTTGCACTTAAATAAAAAAAACCTTAATTTCATTTTACTCTTTAAAGGGAGACCGTAAATCTTGTCACCGAGATACCCTGAAGGCATAACTTACAGGAATATATCCCAATAACAGAATTATGAAGTCTGTGATGTAAGCCGAGTGGCTTAACAACATCGTATAGGGTTTATGTTGCACGCCGTAAACTTTCACTGAATCCCAGGGAGTTTAGAACTATGATATATTCCATACAGTCTTAGTAAGTTTCGGAGCACAAGAATGATGAGTACGTACGATAAGCTTGATACGGTATCATAAAGTTATCGATGTAACTTGAGGGGATATTGATTAACAAGTATATTTATATCCATCCGTATTTGGGAGTAGGAACTAGGAACTTTAAATACGGATTTCTCAGGTTACTTATATTTGATTTAAATACAACAGTAAATGCGAAATAAATAAATGAAAAATATTTTTATACGACAGCTTTAAGTGGTGTAAAACTTACATTAAATACTGAAATTACACCCAAAATTACACTTGCAATTACATGACTACTTCACTAGTAAATTAGGAATTTGACTTCCGTAGACTGTGAAGAATAACATAAACAAAACACTGGGCAGCTATTTACACGACGTCCAAGAAACTACCTTACACTACACTATAGTATTACAATATAGTAACTAACTCCTGTAACTATCGAGAGGTAAGAAAAAGCTCTCAGTGCTGCTCTCCTTGCCACCAAGGTTGGTTTCCTCGTGCTGCATGCCGTTCTCCCGTTCACAGCACTTGGGGAAAGGAGGACGGTTGTCAGTTCTGAACACTAGACACTTGCTATAGTTCTCCTGGGTCCTCTCCTGGTTGTTGTTTGCCGCGGGCCGGCGGCAGCGCTGGTCTCAGAGCTTCGAGGTGCCGTTGTTGAGGAGACGAATGCTGCTGTCCCGGCCGACGGAAGTGCTGAAAAAATTGTTAGATATAGGAATGCTCTAATACAGAAGTTCCTAGCGTTTTCAATATAGTTATCCCTGTGACCTTTGAGGTAAACTGATTTTATCGTAAATATAAAATGTCAAAAAACAATAAAAGTAACTTTTTGCAGTATCTTTTATTTTGCGATCTTAATTAGTTCCTTTTTTAACTGTAAAACTGCTGATTTACAGCCCACTAATAACTTATTTAAACCTAAATGACAAAGAAGAAAAGTGCGAGTGAAGTTTACAAATGGATCGGTGATTGCTAATGTCGAAAATTCTTGAATTTTTGTCTTTTGGTAATTACGGAGGTCTTCCAACGGTCTAAAAAGATTTTCATCTTGGGTTGGTCACTAACACATCTGTCAATTAGCATTGGAGCAGCGTAGTAGACCCTACGACATTTTAGTTATGAATTGAGACCCGTTCCCAGGCTATTAATGGGTTGTGGAGTAATCATACTAGTCAAAGATACAAGAGGAGTAATAAGTACCTTATGTTTAAGGTATGTTACAACTACAAGTACAATTCAATGAATTGACGGTATGATAACTTCGTAGCAAAAGTACTCCTACATCAGATTTGTTATAAATACCTGCTGTTTCGCTACATCCCCATCAATAAAACAAAAAACTATCTGAAAACGCTGTTAGTCCATTATTGTTATGAGAACTATTAAATGAGATCGCACTGGCTGGAAAACTAAATTGTTGGGATTAAAAGTTTCACACTCTGTTATACTGAACGGACTAAGTGAACATTACGAGGAAAGTTCTCGTTTTACGAACAGTTTTGTAAACTCAGCGGGTTTAGTTTTAAGTGTGATTTAAGTGAATATCTCTTTTATGGATAATACTGATTTAAGTATGTATTAAAGAAGTCTAATGTAAAATGGCTACTGTAGTTCAACCCAGGGATCGGAAAACCTATTTAAAAGGATAACCTGTTAAAACGGTTAACCTGTTAATCTGTTAACCTGTTAAAACGGTTAACCCGTTAAAACGGTTAACCTGTTAAAATCGTAATATAATGATTCTGTTAACAGGCTTAAAACGTTACTGCTAGAAGAGAAGAGATAAATTGTATCTTATTAGATGTATTTTGGCTCAAAAAAACGATTTATCGTGGTTTTATTTGCAGATAAATACGTTTTCATGTATTATTTAAATGATTTTGAACATAATGGTGGCGACATCTTGTTAAAAGCATGACAAAAAATGTGAACTAATTTGAACAATTAATGTAATTTGACATCAACAACGGTTACCACGACAACATTTTCCACAGTTTTATTTTAATTCTTCGTGGCTAGCATCTTATTTTCATTTAAAGTAGGTCGTTAATATTAAATCATAAAATTTGCTATACCTACTTATGAACCATTTAATTTTATGGCAAATAACAAATTTTTCGGAACTTAAACCAAGGACTTGTGACGTAAAATTATCGCCCGTGAAGCGACTTTCCAAATAACCATTGTTTTTTGTCTACGAGTATGGTCCAAACAGTGGGTCTAGTCGATGTAATGGAAAAAGGATAAAATAAAAAACAAAATTTAAAATTTTGAAAATACCCACGATGAATGAAAACAGTATCATCGAAAAAGAAAGAAATAAAATTTTAAAATCCCCCGACTCAGGGAATATAATTATTAAACCAAGAAAATCCGTCGGGGGCTGCCTTTACCTCCCGTGAGTTGAATTTATGAGAATAGAAATAATATTGGTACATCGGTTACACAAATGTAAAAGTCACAGCCAATTTTATAAGGCAGCCCCCGAAGGATTTTCTTGGTTTAATAATTATATTCCCTGAGTCGGGGGATTTTAAAATTTTATTTCTTTCTTTTTCGATGATACTGTTTTTTTTGCTGCTCCCTTCCTATTCATCTTAGCGTGATGTTATAGCCTATAATATAGCCTAATAATAATATATCCTATAATATAGCATATAGCCTATAAGTTTCCTCGATAAATGGACTATCTTACACTAAAAGAATTTTTTAAATCGGTCCAGTAGTTCCTGAGATAAGCGTGTTCAAACAAACAAACAAACAAACTCTTCAGCTTTATATATTAGTAAAGATAGATAATCGTATATGAATGAAATAAATATTTTGCGTGGCTCGCGCGATGCGACGATGTTTAGCTCGTCACTTGTCGCTCGGTCGACCTCGTGCTCCGCCATTTTGAACCGTAAATGCAGAAACCGTTTTTAATTTACTTAGGGTTAACCGAAATGAGTAGGGTAACATATTATTTCTGTTAACACATTTCATTCTGTTACAAGTCATTTAGGTTAATCGATTGATGAAAATACAGAATTGTTCGGTAACCCTTTTAACCTGTTAACCCTTTTAACAGGGGGTTAATAACCGATACATTTCGATTATTAACCTAACCGAAAAGAACTCTGGTTCAACCTATATAAAAAATTAAAAAAGTATAAAATGTAGGCTTTGTTCTTTTTTTTATTTTTAGAACTTGGGTCTCTAGCGTTCAACTCTCATAATTAATTCTTTCCTCCTCGTTTAAAGTTTGAACTTTAATAAATTGAATTAATGCTCCCTTTCCAGCGAAATCATGAGGTGAGTTAAATCTATTAAGGTTTTAAATCTTCCGGGTCTGTTGTTTTCATCATTGTTTAACCCTTTATTGCAGGAGACCTTAACCCCGCAAATTGGACAGTCAAGGGTAGTGATGAAGCGGTATGGGGGTGCGGTTTGTTTCTGAAGGGTTAAATTAAATGTTTAACGTTACGCCGACCTTCGTCAAGGGTCCGCTCATCATCATTAAATTTAATACGACTCGCTTTAGGAGAGTGTGGATGTGGTTTCGAATTATTATAATTTGTTGTTTAACAACAGAATGGTTTGTTAACGTACGTGACGATCGTGTAGTGTTTTACGTATATATAATCGTTATACGGTCACACGGAAACTAAGTAAACTAAAACAGACAATTTTTGAAAATATGGTAAACAAAAATGCATTAGTAAATAATTGCAACGCAATGGAGAAAGTGCTCTAATAGCTATAAAATTGTCTTTAAAATATATGCACAATAAAAAATGGAGGTAAGGTGGGGTAAGACTAACACACGGGGAAAGACTAACACTGTCTATTATCTCGTTATGCACTTGAAGAAACGACATGTGTGTGTTTTAGCCGAGAACATTTACGTTTGTTCTATCTTACAGACTGGAAGAATTTCGTATTTAAGCTATACGTATCGAGATAATAGACAGTGTTAGTCTTGCCCCGTGTGTTAGTCTTACCCCACCTTACCTTATAAAATTATGCTAATGATTTTTTCACCTCAAAACATTATAATCTTTCTTTTAATGCGATCAATAATAGTGTAGCCAACTAAATGCTTGCGTGTTTTACAAGGAGTGAGACTAAAAGAAACTTCATTAAATGTAAAACTTACGTGCGTGGAACCATACTAATATTAGTTTTTCTACTCGAGTGGAGTCTCCGGGAGGTTGACAATGACAAGGAACCGCGCGCGCCGTGCGCGGACCCGCTGCGGCACAGGAGATATCTGACAAAACAACGTTATGCGTGAATGAACCATGTTGTTAATGAACTAATGAATGAATTAATGGAATAATGATTGACTGAATTAAAGTAATGGAATTGCGGTTCTTTTAATAATGGAAATGTTTTTTATATTTAAGTTACGTTTTATTTTAAATGCTGTTTAAGGCACAAATTGAAACAAATATTACATAAGTTAAAAAGTATATATGCTGCAAGAGATTTCTTTTTATAAGTATAAGCTGTACTTATGTTCACATTTTTTTTTAATATTATTATGCCAACTTCCAATAAAAATAATTTAGTTTTAAAATAAATGCAAATTATCTTAGACATTTCCTCACAAAACCGAAACGAAACCTACGAATCTTTTCGATCTTTTATTTTATTATAATAGGCTACGGATAAAATTCAAAATTACGCAGGTATTCGCGGCTGAAGAAAATTACTAAGCCAGATAGGTATTCCTTTCAATTTGGAACTGGTTGGAAATAATAATAAAATAAATGAGAATGTCACGACCTAACCGATTACCTTTCGGTTTTGGGTGTGACGCCAAACGACTCGTTGGCTTCCAGCCAGTGATTTAATTACAGCAAGAGAATGTGCAGTAAACGAAAAAATAGCTGAGCTTTATATTAGGTAATATTTTTTTATGATTATTATAAGTATCTACTTTATAACGTCATTAAAAGTTATTTAATAGAACAAGTGCGCTTACTTTAATCAACTTTGTATGAAATGTCGATTAGAGAAGATTGTAAATTGTGGCGATTTAAAAAAAGAATTGTCAATCTAAGTTTGACAACTAAGTTTAATCAAAATGAAATGATGTTCCTCAGACCAAAAAATATACAGACTCACTCTTCGGAAAAAAAAGTGTGGTCGGAAAACGATAAATAAAAATGATGACGTTTTTTGCTCGGCAGACCTTGCTCTGTGACGTACGTTACGTCGTAAAAAAAAAAATTTTTGTTCCAAAATAGTGACTCAATATTTTTGGTCTGAATTATGTTCGATTTTCAAATCAAGAGACCTGTTAAAGTGTTTCCTGAAGATGCCGCTGGTGCAGTACAAGGCGATAGGGTTGACACAGCTGTTGAGGAATGACAGACAGAAGCCCACTATACGTAGACCGTGCCACCATCCGTTATAGTCCTCTTGAGCTGTAGGGCTGCAACAGATAAATAGCTGAGGAGTTCCTTTCATCGTTTCTTCTCTCAATTTTTTCGAAACCCTGGTAATTCCAACTATGAAGTGCTTGTTGTTTTGAGCATATTTTTGTATGAATAAATTATCTTGAATTTCCTTTAGATTTTTGACAGTAATTAATTTTTCATTAATAAGCACCAAAATTACCGACTTATACCCTAAAGCAGACCTGTAGGTTCTCTGAAAACTTAACCTTTAATAATTAGAGGTGCGTGCCGGGGGGTTTGAACCCAGGAATTTCCGTTTGAGAGACCATCGTTTAAACCACTAGGCTATCACTGCTTAGAGCAGGGGCGGATCTACCTAAGGGCTTTTTGGGCTTCAGCCCAGGGCCCCGTGGAAACAAAGGGCCCCCAGTCCCTATTAAAAATAATAGACGAATCGTAGTTTAAGACATTTAATTCTCCGCAGATCACCCGACGAAGGTCGTCTTCGAAGTACAAAAATAAACAAAAACTATAGGTATATAACTTTTCTATCGCCATTTAAAATAGGGCCCCCGAGTAGTATTAGCCGAGGGCCCCATAAAGTCACGATCTGCCTCTGGCTTAGAGATAGAGGATACGTACCAGTAGTAGAACCACATCATGAAGACATGTGAGGGGAGGAAGCACGCCGCGAACACCAGCACGAAGGCTAGCACCGTTAGAGCCACTTTACGTCTTGCCCGCATCTATAACAACAAATTTTACTGTAACGGTTTAGGGCCTGGGTTCCCCACTTAGGGGTTATTACCCCCAGGGTATATCAGCTATTTTACAGGGGTAAAAGAGGACCTAAAGAATAGTAAAATAAAAAATACAGGGAAAAGTAACTTGTATTGTTTGTTTTGAATTAATTTTCTTTTCTAAGAGTAGCAATGTTGAAAAGGTAAGGAACCACTGGTTTAGGACCTGTCTTTAGTCATTCTTATAATTGATGATCAAACGAACTTGTCAAAGGGAAGTTCAATCGCAAATATGAGCACCTTTATTCTAGCGATTTATAATAATAACAGATAAATCTAATAAATCCGGGGATATCACTTACAAATTGTTAAACCACAGAGTAAATTTTATTAGATTTATCTGTTATTATTATAAATCGCTAGAATAAAGGTGCGAAATACATATAATTACTTACTATTCTAATGGTTTTAGTTTAATGGTGTAACTGTCAATTTGATGTTAACAACAGAGCTATCTACTGGATCCAAGCGTAAATAACAATCCGGTAACTCTCTAATACAAACAAACAAAACAAAATTAAAGGTCTTAAGTACAAACAAAAGCTTTTGTTAAAATCGGTCCAGTCGTGTCTGAAGAGCCAGTGACAAATGTACGTTTACTATATGAAGAAGATAAATCCACGCAATAAGCGGTACGATTTTAAATCGCAACCGCCACGTGAGGAATACTTTTATTTCGCAATATGAGATAAGCATAGGGTTGCTGTCACCTAAATTGTCTTCCCCGGAACAAAATTAAAAAACTCCGGAGATTTTGGTAAAATCTTAGCTTTTTCTAAGTATTGATAAAAAATTGTTTAATAAAATTAAATTTCTCAGAAAACTCTTGAGGTCCAATAAAACTTGAGTTGGTCGAATGCGATTTTAATTACGAAAAAATGTTCAACTTAGATTTGTTTTAATTTTCCTGATCTTTCGGGAGTTGAATTGAGGATCGCCATATTTAATAAAAATGTGTATATGGCACCAAAGTAGTGAAATCCCCAACAATTTTGAAATTATAAGTAATATCGAGATTTTTTTAATACTAAATCTTATTAAATTTAATTATTTGCACGACAGTAGAAGTATTCAGGTTTTCCCCAAACACTTTAAAACCTCGTTCAGACGTCTCTTGAATTTGGCAAAATTCCCTGAAGTAGGGAAAACCTGAATGTCTGGCAACCCTGGGTAAATATCAATCTGTCACCACTTCGCCGACAACAAAGCTTGCAAACGTTCAGGTGGGCCATTTGTATTTGTTTCAGGATACAATGACACAGAACATTCTTCAGCCAGCTGAAAAATACATGCGGAACTTTATACTGAATTTCGTGTAGGTATTACTTGTATTTTTTCTTTGGAGCTATTTTGGATCCCCTAACCTTTTCTTTATTATATTTGATTTATTGCTACCTATACCAACTTAAAGCCGTAGAGACGTAACGTGAAATGCACTATACTAAGAATTGCAACAAAACAAGTAAAAATTAAGAAATTTGGAAATATTATTACAGTATTTTGATTTTTTTTTTGAAGAAATAAAAATTGTGTAAATAGTTTTTATGAAGTGTAGTCCACATTTCTCTTATTTTCATGAATAAAATTTTGGTTCTGATAAAATTTTGCCTGAATTTAAAAATAGACTTCAAATAAAATTCCTATACTAAAAGTAGTAAATAAAATACCTATACTACTACAGTTACAATGCTTATAATTAATATATTATTAATTTAAAATTGGATTGGATAACGTTTATACGGGCCTAAATAAAATTTAGTGTATGTACAAACATTTAAATACTGTTGTAACAAATATCATATAAATCGTTCCAAAATGAGTTTGGGCTGACTAAATTGAAATACACCAACAGTATCAATTTTCGCCAAGTTGCCAAAGACAAGCCCGAGTTTTCAATTTAGCTCGCACGGATTATGTTAATGGCCAACCTCCCAACAATCAGCTTTAAATATGGCTTAAAGCTCGACTGGGTGAAGCGTTTACTAACGCCATATGTCTGTACAACACCATCTTTAATTAATATTACTCGTTGACTGTCTTCAAGATAATATTAAATAAAAAATAAAAAAACCTCGATATATTTTTTTATCAAACGAAGTAAAACACTCGATAAAGTCATCAATATTCTCTTTCAGTGCGCTTTTTTATTTTGAGATCCCACTAGAGTATATTTGCAGACATTCGGTTATTCTTCCCCACTCTCACCCCCTACAACCTTTCATCAATCATGTCTAACAACACTAGCAGAAAAGTCACGTTTAACTAAAAAAAAAAACTAAATTGAAAGAATTACAGTGCCACAGACAAACAGACACACCCACAGACACATAAAACTTATAACACCCTTTTTGCGTCGGGGATTCAAAAATAGAATAGAAGAATGAATGAAGTTTTACATAAAATCCATGTTGGAAAGACTAATCTAAGGTACAGGGGACCAGAGCCATAGCAGCTATTTTGCTCAACGAATTAGTTTGACAATCAGAGGGGAAATGCTGCTAGCATTCTTGGTGCAATGTCCAGCATAGATTTTTTAGAAAAATATATATTTTCTGTAAATATAATTTAAGCCAGTTTATGTATAGTCGGGATTTATTTTTATATTTATTAAATTATAGAAGAATTTTTCCCAAAAGGAAATATGATATTGTTAATTAATCACTGGCGATCCAATAACGGAAGTTTGTGTGAAATAAACCAATTCTGGTTTTGATTAAATAAAGGTCATATAACATTACCGCAGGCGACAGAAGTCCCTTATTAAATAATATTTTATCATTTAGATGTTAACATTGGTTGCTATAAGCTACGATATATTTAATAATTATAATTAATAGAGGCATTCGTTATATTTAAAAAAAATTGTTTAAGTAAATACCTGAAATTTTATCGATTAAGATCTTCAACAAATTGAACTAAAATAAAAAAGTAATCTTTCTTTATATAAAAATCAACTGTTGTTAATTGTCTCACTAAAACTCGAGAACGGCTAGACCGATTTGGCTAATTTCGGTTTTATATTATTTGTGGAAGTCCAGGGAAGGTTTAAAAGGTGAGTAAGCACGTTAAAATGCTTTATTTATTGATTAAATACCTGTAGACGTCAATACCTGTCTCTGTGTCCCCTGCATCTCTCCTGGTACATTCTGCGTGCTGAGGACGAGGTGTCTTGCCATCAGCACGTAGAACAGTGCGATGACGGCCAGTGGCAACGAGTAGTACACGAGGAATCGGATCAGCACCATCGTACGTGGGTAGTTCTCGCCCCACTCCGGCGGGTACGGGTAGCAGACTAGGAACTGTTGAAAAGAACAGATGAGTTATTTTAGTTATTTCAATGGAGTTATTTTTGACGTGGTCCAGGTATGAGTAGGTCTTTTGGGGGTCACGGTGGGTTTTGCACAACGAGGGTAGATCTTTCCCTACTTTGGCAGGTACGGACTGTTAGAGAAAAAAACAGATGAGTTATTTCATTTATTTAGGTAAAGGATTTTTTTAAAACTACATGAGTAATTTATATATTAAAGGAGTTATTTTTAAAGTGTTCCAGTTAGTTAAGCAGTTCTCAAAAATCTAAAATCGTCGTCTACTAATGATGCTAACCCATCTTAAACATGGTTCTGAATATCAAGTTTTGTTAAAGTCCGTTCAACTGTAGAACCCTCGTTCTGGTAGCAAACATATCAATGCCATATTTATCATAAGACCACGCAAAATCTGGACAAAATCTATCCTAGTTATGTCCTATTTATGAACAGGGTAATCTCACTGTGTCAAGTTGAATTTCCATACAACAGTCAGCGCGTGATAGGAATAACTTCTAGATACCTTAAATTTCGGCATTTATAATATTACTAGGATAGCAGGATTACTGGCTAAATCCCAGCAGCTAAGTATATATATACTTATATATAATATGGAGTGCCGAAAGTTTATATTATTAATTCAAAACCAACATATTCAAGTCACTTGGTTTACGTTTAATACTTCTAATCCCTTTCAACAATAACTTTATAATCCTTCGAGATACTAAGATAGCAACGATATTTCAGGCTAGAATATACATACTAAAGTCTTAAAAGTAAAGGATAACTGTAAACTTATGATTGAGATTAGGTAATGCTTTTAAAAATCAAATATTCTATTTTTTACCCAACTGCACTGCGGAGGGTAATTTTTTTCGAGCGTATGTATCCTATGTATGTATGTCCACTTTTTAGCACACTACGGGTTATTTAGCAGTCGGGTTTTTTGATTTAATATTTAATGATTATTAAGTAGTTAAGAATACTGTCATTGAAATTAATTAAGCTAGTAATCAGTCTATTAGAGAGCGCATAATTGAAGAGCCTTTCATAATTCCATATTCCTTTAATAAGAAAATTATTCCGCAAACGATATAATTAAATCCTATTTAAATCTTAATACCGGTCTGCTTTTCATTTCACGAGGAATTTTAGATCGATTTAGTTACGAGTACCATTAAATTTAAGCCACCATTTGAGAGTGCGCTTACTTCCACTAAACGGTAACAGGGATTCGAATGCTACGTTAAATCACCAAGTGTACAAAACGAAAGTGATAGATAGCGTAGTGGTTTCAACGTTGGTCTCCCGATCAAAAGTTCTAGAGTTCAAACCCGGTTCGCACCTCTAAGCTTCAAAAAGTTATATGCATAATACTTCGGTGAAGGAAAATATCGCAAGGATATCTGAACTTGAGAGTTCTCAATAAAGTTCTCAAAGGTGAATGAAGTCTGCCAATCCACACTAGGCCAGTGTGGTGGACTATGGCCTGTACCCCTCACACTGTGAGAGGAAACCCGAGCCCAGCAGCGGGATAGTTATGGGTAGTGATGACGAGCAAATATAATTGGTACAATCTAATGGGTACATTTTATTGCGCTAAATGTAAATAAAAATTATATTATACGTACCTAATGTTTACATTACTAACAGACGATGTGTTTATTCGTTTATCAGACGCTGTTTATAATTCCTGAGTTATAAAGAAGGTTATAAACTGTTTTAAAATAATTTTATAGCCAATCAAATTTCTACGTACTCGATATGCTGTTTTTAATCGATTTTGAAGAAGTTGCTCGATTTGTTTTTACTTCATTAAGCTCTTATTATTATTGTATATGTAAGTTTGTGAAGATTTTTTCATATTTTTCATATACGATTCTTCTTGAAGTATACTTTTAAAGAGATTGAAGAGATATAAAGAGGTTCGATTTTCGGTAGAGTTTTAAGAAAAAAAAATCCATATACGAGTTTAAGGTTTGACATGGTTAAAGTTTACACGGCGAAGAAGTGTACAAAGTTGAATTTTAAAATCGCTAAACTAAAATACTTAGTAGCAAACAAGACATTTCGGCTTAATCCTAGCCTAAGTCTTGGATGACAAGTTTAGTTACACTCAGTAACTATTAAATCTCTTTAGCTACATCTTAGCCTAGCAGAAAGGGTCACTAGACCTCTCTAACTTGTACACGACATCAAACTTTGACCATTTTCAAATGGAATTTGTAAATAGCAACGTCGGTTATATCTGACTGGGAAGTTGTTAGTTATCGTAGTTAAGACGAGAAGTAACTTTGGTGTAGTTTCCAACGTCGCTATAGTTATAGAAACACGCATAATAATAATTTTATTCTATTCACATCTACGAAATAATTACATAGAATTTTTTTACAAAAAATATACTATGAGTTTTGCTAATACCTATTTTACAAGCTTTTATTTAGTTTCACCTGACCCGGTACTTTTAATCAAACTTTGCAAGCTAAATTACACCCACTTCCCGGTGTCCGATTGAGCTAAAATTTTACACACTGGTCCAGTCCTGATGACAATGCATGTTTATAATAAGCATGATGTGATACTGCTACCAGGATTTGCTCCAGACGATTGAACTCCTCTACGCTTATCAGTAGGGACTTGAAATTTTGCACTTTTTCACTTTTTAGTTATTTTTCTTATTAGCAAATAATAAAAGCTTGTTTTTTTATTCTTTAAATTTTTTTAAGTCCCGTTAATTCAATTAATTGTCCACAATATTTCTAACATGTTGTCCCACGATCCCTTTTTAAGTAATGACAGCCCTACACTTTCCAAGGTAAAACTTTGACAAACAAACAAAATTGGTAAGAGACGTCGGTAATTAATAATTATAATTATGTTCCTCGCTATTGAGGTGTCTTCACACATCGTTATTAATTATAAACTTATTAATTACCTAGACTCTTAATTAGTCATGTAAACTTTTCAGTATTACAAAAGCAGAAGGTACTAACCCCCTTCCTTTTTGTTGGCATTAAGTACCAAAACTTAACCCGACTACGTAAAAATACCGACAGCTGAAAATTGCAGTGGGAGTACATAAAAAAAAAGTTACAGCCTAATGTCAGTCCTACAATAGGAACGAATTTAACCTCCAAGCCTCTAACGTTGAAATCCATTAAACCTTTTAAGCTGTAGAGCTAACCAACGAAGTATACATACATACGCTTGAAAAACATTACCCTCTTTTCAGCGTAGTCGGGTAATAAATAGGTACTATAGTTTCCATAGACTATATGAGTACCTACATACATAGTGTTCTATTGTGTCACAGACTCACAGTATTAAAACTTTGCGAATTATAGTTAAAGTTGGGTACGGAAATAATTATGAAGCGCTCCATAACAATGACAGTATGTAATTTACTATTATGAAGTTAAATTGATGGCAAATATAATAACCAAATAACTAGGGGATCCCTTAATCCTACTCGAAGTTAGTTACGATGTCCATGGGCGGCAGGGGTTAGTGGCACTGTCAGCTCGTTTGCTATCTTAAAACCATAAAACAAATATACGAAAAACCTTCTCTCTATCAATTCTCATCTGCATTCTATTACACATATTAAGAAAAACATAGGCAAAAGTGGTTTCTATTAAAAAAATAACGACCGAAAAATAAAAAGAAATAATGGATTTCTTTCTTTTTTCCTAACCTTTTAATAAGTATCAACGATACACTCGTGCACGACAATTCGATTTTATATATCAAAAGTTACCATAACACGAAACGTACGAAACTCAGGAGGCCAAATGTAGTCTTCAACATAGCTCCCTAGACAGTACTACCGCTAAGTTTCGCTAAGCGCTACCAATTTATTTACACAAGTAAATAGCCGTATAAATATCGTTTTATACGGTTCGTTAATCGTATAGGAACTTATGTTTACATAGAGTACAGAGCACAGACCAAAAATATTTATAGACTAAGATTTCGAAATAATTGAGCAATGTACAAAAAACATAACGTACCTACTTATCAAATGATAACGTTTATTCCTCGTTCTGTGGATGAATATAATTTTACAGTTTAATAAAGTGTCTTACATCTAATATTATTCTCAATATTCTACGTCCCAATTCATAAAAGTCCAAGTATACCTACAGATGTATTCCTTGCTCTGTGAGTCCAATTCATAGACGGTGTACGCTAAATCAAATAAAAAAAATAAATTACCTTACTACCACATTAGCTTGCTTCAATTTATTTTAAAAGGAGAAACGATATAACCCTTTCATTGTAAGTAGCACTTTCCCGGACAATGTAAGTAGCAACACTTGGAAACACAAGTGTTTATAAATGACCCGTCCGCGGTACAGCGCCATTATGTAAGTACTCTGTGTTTATACATACCTAGTGTTATTTATCTGCATTTTAATTTCAAGGTAGAATTTTAAATTGTTACTTCGGTTCACCCTTAATTAATAAATTAAAATAAACCTTGATATAAACTTAACGTTTAATTCATTCAAAACAAATAGAAAGTGTATTTATTATTTTTCGCGCCAAAATCGCTAAACCATAGACAACGTTAGAAGATAAAAAAAATCATTAAAAATAAACCATAATGTAATAAGTTAGCTAACATTTTTTAAAAAAAGATATAGGTAGCCTCATTTGTAAAAACGCTTGATTAACTAACCTGTAATTAGTGTCATTTCATATTGTGTCATAAGCTTCCCATTATAAAAAATGGATATAAGAAAGATTGACAGAAACACGATATTTCTGTAAAGAATCTGTCTCCGTATTAAGTAACTAATACGAAACCTATTAAAGCAGATATGAAAAGAAAATTGCTTTAGAAGATTAAAGGTATATACCTACCTACCTATTTCTTAAAAATAACTTTTCGTATTAAACTTTTCCGTCCGGAGATGCGATCTGGGATGATTCAGCTTTTCGCTAAACTGTGAAGCCAATAGAAAAAACTGCCAAGTGTGAGCAGGGCGACGCGCAATTTAGGGTTTCGATAAATTTTTATTATCATATAGTAAATTTCGGTAAACGTATATAATAATTAACACAGAGGATATTATAACTATAGATTGAGACTTCAAAACAATAGCGTAATAGAATAAAACAACGTACCTACTTATCAAATGATAACGTTTCCCGGTAAATTGTTTGAAGGGCCTGGCTCTGTGAAATACGTGAATACGTAAAAAAAGAAAAAAAATACTTGAATTTTTTTGTTCTTAAGTATACAACCAAGCTGCCGGCTTCATTGTTCGAGTGGCTTCATATTTACGTTCGTCACTTTTCAGCTGGACGGCATTTTCATCATACTTAAACTTAAGGAAAAAAAATCTCCCGGTTCCTTTTTTAAAAGATCTATAGTCTTACCTGTGTGGTAGGATTAACGACGAATGGTCGCAGATAGGACCCGATGTAGGCAGGCGTGGCCAGCATGGCTGCCAACACCCAGATCCCAATCGCAGTGGCCACTGTCAGTCGCGTGGCTCGCTTGCTACCACCTGTTGACAACATACATCACATCATTTTATTACAAGCTTTTATTTAGTTTCACCTGTCCGGTGTTTGTAATGAAATCTTGCAAGCTAAATTTCACCCACTTTCCAGTGTCCGATTGAGCTAAAATTTTACACACTGGTCCAGTCTTGATGCATGTTTATAATAAGCATGATATGATACTGCTACCAGGATTGGCTCCAGACGATTGAACTCCTCAACGGTTAATAGTAGGACTTGAAATTTTGCATTTCAACTTTTTAGTTCTTTTTCTTAGTAACAAGTAATAAAAGCTTGTTAAAAAAAATATTTTTTAATTTTATTTAAAGTTCCATAGATACCTAAAAGGTAAGAACGGAACTCTATTATTAAGCCGCTCTCTGTCTGTAATTACTCCCAGGTTAGAATCCCATGCACTAGAGCGTGACA
>LGAG01000274.1:49870-62918 GCA_001278395.1 Lerema accius | reverse complement strand
AAGCATGAATGATACTGCTACCAGGATTGGCTCCAGACGATTGAACTCCTCAACGGGTAATAGTAGGGACTTGAAATTTTGCATTTTATCTTTTTACTTCTTTTTCTTAGTAACAAGTAAAAGCTTGTTAAAAAAATATTTTTTAATTTTATTTAAAGTTCCATAGATACCTAAAAGGTAAGAACGGAACTCTATTATTAAGCCGCTCTCTGTCTGTAATTACTCCCAGGTTAGGAACCTAGGCTCTAGAGCGTGACAAAGGAAAGGACATATATACAGACATACATACGAAAAACAACTTCAGTTAAGTTCATCTTTATTATTTCAGTAGTTTTTACTAGAAATCGCTCGCGCAATTTTACCGTTTTCGCAATGTTTTTTATTGCTAGGTACTCCTCTCCTATTCATCTTAGCGTAATGTTATGTAGCCTATAGCCTTCCTCGATAAATGGACTATCTTACACTAAAATAGTTTTTCAAATCGGTCCAATAGTTCCTGAGATTAGCGTGTTCAAACAAACTCTTCAACTTTATATTATTAGTATAGATTTTCACTAATAAGCACATTAAAGGCATCAAAAAAAGACGTCAACATAAATAAGTAGGTTGAAATAAAGCCAAAGATGGTTCCAACTGATCTTAGAAAGCATTTAATATTAATCATAAAATCCTGTTTAGAACCGTAAAAGTTATTCAGCAAGAAGTACAAGTTATTAAACAACACTGGGAAGTTTCCTTCCGATTCTTAACTTCACTTACAAATTATTTGCTTCACTTTCTCTTTTCTTCAGCAACTCAGTAACTCTTTAATCTTACAACTCACTGTTAATTCCGTTATGAGATTATTGTCAGTTAAGTATTAGGTATGTTAAAATTTATGATTAGCTATTTTAATATGTAGTAACTATTAATTTACTAACGAATCATTATCACAACCTATATCTGTCCCATTGCTGGGCTCGGGTCTCCTCTCACAGTGTGAGAGGTACAGGCCATAGTCCCCAACGCTGGCCTAATACGGATTGGCAGACTTCACACACATTTGAGAACTTAGGAAAGCTCAGATGTGCAGGTTTCCTTACGATGATTTCCTTCACGGAAGCAAGTGGTAATTTATTTCTAATATGCACATAACCCTATTAAAATTGGGTGTAAACACAGGAACTCCCGTTTTGAATAATAACGACTGACATTTCTGTCTAAACATTTTAATATGATTGAGTAATGGATACAAACTAATTATACATTTGCACCTAAGTAAATACAATTTGGTCAGTCAGTTCTCGTACAGAATACGAGGTTTAACTACTAATCGGTCCGGGTTATTTACTCGATCAAGTTGTAAATCGGTTTAGCAAACAAACAACCCTTTCGCCCTATAATGTGACATGATAATGTTCTCAAATAACTCACTCCGGTAATTCAGAAGAGGGATCGAAATCTGACCTAGTAAGGAAGGTTTTAATGTGTATAGAGGGGTATTAATTTATCTATTTTTTTTTGTGAATGTGTGTGAATGGAAGGGACGAGGGTGGCCAAAGAAGAGATGGATAGATTGTGTGAAAGATGATATGCAAGTTATGGGAGTAAGTGTTGAGATGACAGCTTATAGGGATGAGTGGAAGAGACGTACATGTTGCGCCAACTACAAATAAAATTGGGAATTGGGTAGGAGAATGATGACGATATTTATTTTCTTTTTTATCTGACTGCGACAGAAGTAGGTAGAGTAATGTTTTCGAGTGTCTTTTACAGTACTCTTCTCTCTGTACAGACCAAAGGTATTGACATATTTCAATATATTGAGATTTCATTCGATTTATTGTAGGCTCCATTGTAGGCTTGACATAGGCATTGTTTTTGTTTATAACGACAAAATAACGTCTTAGAAGTAAGGTTATTACTTCATGTTTACAAAACAGAATCTACTAACCTACTGAACCTACTAACTATACTAAAAGCTAATAATTATTTATTCTTACCACGAAATCAACAATGATTTCCATGAGTGAGATCAGTAAATGACATACCGTATACATTGCTGTTGATTGGGGAAGAGGTAGATTGTGTTTGGAATATTTAATTCTAAACCCGTAATGTAATGAACTAGCTCCCAGTGGCGTAACTATAGGATGCCAGGACTGGCAAAATGCTACGGGCCCTTAGCCTTAAAGGGGCCCCAGTCATAAAGGGGCCCTCAACTTTAAAGGGGCCCTCAGCGTAAATGGGGCCTCTAGTCCTTAGGACTGTGAGCTTTTTTTAGAATTTTATTTATTGGATGTTAAAACTAAAATAGCGATTATTATTGGGGCCCCATCTAATGAATTTGCATGGGCCTTAGGTGGTTTACGCCACAACTAGTTCCATACTTCCCTTGAAATAAAATAAGGGAGGATTACACGCATATAGGATTACATTAAGTCTCATCGTTTTTACTTGTTGGGATTAAAATTTCTTATAATAAAGGTGTAAGAAAACGTAATTGCTATGTAAAGAAATCCAAACTTTTGTAAAACTGTTTAAAAAGGATGGAGTTTTGGAAGTTACACAATTTTAATAATAGGCATTTTTTAACTTACAAGATTGACTTAGAAAGTTGACTTACACTTGACTGCTAAGTACATATCGCAGTCTTTTTCGTCAGCCCTTCAGGCTATAAAAACTTCAGCTCCGCATTTTAAAAGTTTGAATTTGATAATTTTTCAAAAACTTAATACATTTTAGTATGTTATCTTACATCTTACAAATTATTGTATGTATAATAATAAAATTGAAAGTTCTCTTGTTCTGTTTGCCTGTGTGTTTGAATGAGCATCCCGTGAAAACGGGTGATTTGACAGAAATATTGATGAAATACATAATCCTGAACCCGGGGCGTTATTTAGGCTTTATTTTATTTAAATCAGTCTATTCTATCAAAAGTTATTCTCTAACTGACGTGACTGACAGTTGACGTGTTCAGCCATATTTAAAAAACATACACCGAAGCGCAGCGATGGCGGGTCCACTAGTATCAAATAGATTGGCACTAGACTTTCAAACCTATTCTCTCAAACATAGGTATACGATCAAAAGCCGTAAAAGTTATAGTTTTGCACATATTGTGTATAATATATATAAATATGTATATTTATATTCACTCAAACACTTCCCATTTTATCAGTTTTGCGTGTAACATATTTACGAGGCCGTAAAAGTAGCGAGTAACATAATAATATATAAAACTAGGATATAACACCGGTAAAGTCATACAAGTGGAAAACGAAGATAGTAAGTTTATTCATCGTTCTGTGTAAATAGGTTATTGTTAACAGTCTCATATATTCGATATATCGCTTCTATGAGGTTCGATTTAATTCCTTTTTTTCCTGTAACGAAGTTATTTGGGAGTGAATTGTATGGAGTAACAATCGAGGAAGACTTGAATACAATGACATACGAGTACTTATATTCTATCAATCCAACAAAAAATAGGCACATAAAATGTATACATTTGTATGTACGAGTAAGTTGGTGATCTTTAACCCACTTGTTACTCAATTTACCACATGGGTCTCTATTCATAGCTTAGAACATGCTCGTACTTCACCACGCTAGGTACTCCAGTGCTAATTAGTACAAGGGTTAAAGCCCCATACAAATTTTATGACTGTCATCTAATGATAAAAACCGGAATCAATGACTGGACGTGCCCTCCGAAGCAAGGAAATGCTCAAGATTTTATACCCCTAGCGGTCACCCATCCACTTTCCGACCGCGCCTGTAGTTGCTTAACTTTGTCGATCAGGATCGACGCAAGCCGCCGGGTTATAATCGCTTTGATGAACACAAGATGTCATTTAATACTTCCCTGGTCTTTCTACAACTTCTCAATTCTATAAAATTGATACACAAACAGTTATTAAAAAGAATTATAAAAGCGTGAAGTGTAATAATCGTTTTGAACTAACCAGTTACCGAATTATTAGTCTGGCACAAATTTTATCTAAAACATGATCCAGAAAACAAATTTAAGCTTTCAAATTGCGTGTTATCTTTCAAATAAAACGGAAACGAGGGCGGAATAAATTGCAAAATGGTTTTTCTATGAAACTGGACAGAATTTATTTTCATTACTTTCGTTATCTTGAGAGTTTTCTTACGCGGTGCAAAAAGTAGCGATTATTGCTCAAGGAAAGTTTGTTCGGAGGAAATATCTGACCAATTAGTGTAAAGCGCTTGTAATTTCTTTGCTGTTCAACACGGCAAAAACTTGGATTTACATTTTCACGATTAGCTTTGCCTGAAGGGAGCTACGATTTTGGGCCGTATGTCTATGAAAATAATGATGTTATTCCCTAGATACTGTTATGTGATGATTAGAATAAAGATGTATTGTTAAAAGGAAGCGTTTCGATTGGTCACTAATTTATAAGTACAATAGATTGAGACGTCATAATACTCAAGAGGACTTACTTAAATTTTAAAAAATATATATAATTTTTGTATTCTTCAAGTTTATTAATAAAGTTTTTTAGTGTATAGTAGTAAGTTATGGTAAGTTCATGGTTAGACAATGAAACATACAATATTTATGCTGTTGAAAAGCCCCCTTAACATTTTTTTTACTTACAATTAGAGCTTATAAATGGTGGAAAATGTACGAATCTAACAAAGCATCCATTTTATCATCTTTACGTAATTAAGCTCGCAAAAATAAAGAGGATTCGATTTGGTAGTGTAGCTGAATAAAAATAAGTTAATACATAATATTTACATGTTTCAATGTTTTTATGGTAATTTGATAGTCGGACCAGATGGTGTTTGGGGAATTATTTAGTAAATGAGTATGCAGAGCGACGGCCATTAGATTTCCATAACGAAAATGGATACTTTGCGAAATCTGTATTAGAATTTCAAGAACAATATTAGTTTTTTTCTGGATACGATTTGGTTTAGTAAAATGCTCTAGTAAAGTATATATTTTTTGGCTCTGTACATTTGACCGATCGATCGAGCGACTTATCTTTTTTGTAGAACTAGAAGAATGACAGAGATTGCTCTACTAAATATTTGGGGGCACAGTAGTGCCCCCGCCAAATCGAGCAAAAAAAAGCGGCAACCATTCTTTTTCTCTTATAATTACTTTGATTGTAATAATTTCGCTCGTTCTTTGCGGTTCACCTATGGGGTCCAAATTATGTGGTCTTGTACCATACTTTGCCCCTCTAATATACATAATTTTTTTTATTAAAATCTCTCTAGCCATTTAGAAGTTCAATAACAAACACACGTACGCTAGGAGTTTATACATATAATAATAAAAAACA
Organism: Lerema accius; assembly: GCA_001278395.1. Classification (NCBI taxonomy): domain Eukaryota; kingdom Metazoa; phylum Arthropoda; class Insecta; order Lepidoptera; family Hesperiidae; genus Lerema; species Lerema accius. The sequence continues at coordinate 57,609 of LGAG01000274.1, read as the reverse complement.
ACATTTATAATTACATAACTCGACTCTATAGTTTTCTAAGCACAGAATCATAGATTACGTGCGCTCGGATTTTTTATTTAAAGACATAATTGTATAATTCGACTCTATAGTTTTCTAAGCAAAAAATCACAGATTACAAAAACAGTTACACGAGCTAGGAGGGACTGCCGCCATAAATCAGCAGCTCCACTTCATTTCTGTTTATTCGTCAACAGGAAAAGTAATAAAGCCTTCTCATAAAGGGTTCAGTAAACAACAACAACCCTTGATCCCCGTCGCGGAAGACCCTTTAGTCCATAAGCTATAAATTTAAGACAAAAACGTCGAGAGTTTGATGCTGATTCAGCCCTTATTTGGGGTTCTTCATTATAGATATAATGATACAAGTATCTCTTATGTATAAAAACATTTTTACTAAAGTTACATAATTTGTGCATGTTGTAGCACCCTGTAATTGTTGGTACACTACTAAAATTAAGAAATTAGATATGTATTACAATAATAATTTAATTTTGTATAACCTGCGTTGGGTGTCAAATAAATAGCGAGTGTTTGTTACTGAACTCCTAAACGGCTAAACCAATTTCAATAAAAAAAATGTGAGGTATTTTAGAGGTGTATTTGAACTGAGTATGGTTTCGAACTACAGTTAGATCTGGCTATCTAGACTTGGTTATTTAAAAGTGAAAATAAACGTCAATAATAGAATTTGTTTATAATTTTAAACTAACTACATTTAACCATTCGCAATGTATCACTTAAAACACACACGTAATGGTCGGTAAAAGCATTCTTAAAACATATGATGAAGACTTTATTAGCATCATAAACTAATAACCGCCCTCGCTTCGCTTAAGAAAAATTCCTTTGTATAATAAAGTACAAAATGTTATTTATCCTACTAATATCCTACTATCCTACTAATATTATAAATGTGAAAGTTTGTAAAGTTGTTTGGGTGTTTATAAGTCCTTCACTTTCTAACTGTTGGACGGATTAAGATGAAACTAGGCACATAGATAGTTAGCATCCAGGAAAATGACATATGATAGCTTTTATCTCGATTGTACTCGTAGATTCCCTTGGGATGAATCAATCAATCATTTCAATCATCAGTCAATTATTTTACCTACGTTTCCGCAGGCGAAGCCTATTTAAAAATATAGGTACTTAAAGTACCTCTTTTTGACTAGGAATTCTGATGCGAGAGTTGTATAAATTACCCACCATTGTCCATAAATCTTTTGATCTAAAACAGCAGGTCTCACTACTGTTTTATATCACGATTGACTTTCAATACAATCGAATTTTACTGCCGTCGTAAACTGTAACGTCTGTTTCATTCCGCCTTTTTAAATACAGTTTTAAATCAAAGAACGTAGAATTGTTTTTAAAGCAGTCTTTAATGTGAAGTTGGCGTTAGGGCGGTACCAGACTAGCGTTTTTACGCGCGTTTAAGCTCGTCTTTGGAAGCGCATGTAGGCAATAGGCGCGCCTTTTGACACACGCGCAACTTGTACGAGCGTTGACGCGCTTTTAAGCTCGTATCAATGTTGATACTGACAGAACGAAATTACCTTTTCGAGTAAATACGCCAAAATATGACAGACAAAAAAGCTCTTCAGCTGTATATTATTAGTATAGATTTAAATTAAGCGATGCAAACGCAAATGACATGCACTTAAAACGCACGTTTGTATTGAAATAAACGCAAGTCTTCAACGCGTTAAAAACACATCATGCGTATACATTCTTAGAAAGGATAAGTTAGGAAAAAGGATATAAAATCGCAGTAATAAGAATAAATAAGACAATAGAAAGCACCCGTCATGCAATCAAGGAGGGTAGGTCAAACATTTCACAACACGTGCCTCTTCACTTCAATACTACGTGACTGACATCTTTGCCATCCTAATCTTGTGGATTGATAGAATAGCACTGTTATTCTGTTTGTACGTCATCCGTCATCATACTTTCCATGTATCATTGACGATCACATTGGTTTGTCTAACATTACGTGTTTGACAAGCAAGTTTAAAGTTATTAATGTATTTGACAAAGACGTGCAAATAAATAATGGTTTGATTCAACATTTTTAATGAAAGTACGTTTATGATGTGTTTGTCATCCAAATTTTATCGTGTGTGGACAACTTAACAGTAATCTAATCAGCAATACCTTGACGATGATTATTTGTTGTCCCTTTCGTTGCTGATTTTTTATCTCATTCTTGCTCTAAAAACAACTGGGTTGTTTTCGTGTTTTCAAGCTAAGTGCTTATGAGATATTTATTGGCTTATTTTTGTATAACATCTAGATACTATTTTTCGTTTGTTCTCAGTAGAAGAAAGCAAAATAAACAATAGTCATGATTAATTGAGAATATCAGTATGGTTGTCACTGTTCCTTGTAGAAGACTGTAGTTATCAGAAATGAAATAAATTTCTACTTATCTAATGTCTCAGTGTAAGCGATGAGCGATAATTATTTAATATTTCTGTGTACGTATGAACATTCTTCGAAACTTCTCAGTTGATTTAAATTCGTCAAAAAATAAGTATATAAGAATAAGTTAACTGTTTTTATTTTTAACTTTTCTTGCTTATTGATTTTGATTTTAACTGTTCTCGCTTATTGTATTATTATTGTGATTAATTATTGTAATTAATCCTTTAGCTATCTACTGGTATAATTTCATTTTGGATGTAGACGATAGAATTGAATATTCGAAATTACAACGCCAACGCGTAGCTTCCGATATTGTTATTCTTAGGATTTTAGGTTTACCCCGTATGGTGGCAAAAAGACGTATTTATGTCAAAATATAATAATTACACTTATGCAAACGGAACCGGAACATCCGATTATAATTGGTTTATAATCCGTTTATAATTGGTTATTATTTTCAGTAAGAAAAGAGAAATGTCAACTTCGTCGGCAATAAAAAGAATTCTCTGTCTTCGCTCGGTTATTAAGAGACGTACAACGTTTTCTTTGCTACAGTTTAGTAAAAGTAAATTGGCTCCGTGTTCATTTATTAAAGTCACTGGTTGACCTGTAATTGTAGTGATATCTATACAACTAAATAGAATTAAAGTGTCTGTTTGTAATAATTAAATAGCTTATGTATACACACAATATTTTTTTTAAATATTCTCTGTGTGTCGGTCTGTTTGATCCGGCTAATCTCAGAAACGGCTGAACCGATTTTGACGGGACTTTCACTGGCGGATAGCTGATATAGAAAAGAGTAACTTAGGCTACTTTTTTACCTTCATTTTGACATAGGTTTACCGAAGCGAAGCGAGGGCGGGTCCACTAGTTATAACTAAAATTCTAGACGGAACATTAAGCTAGGCACTAGACAGCCGAGCTGCGGCAGCCAGACAAACATAACGTTGTATGTAAGTGTGGGCGTTACGCAGCGACGAATTACTCAAATATTTCGGCTAAAAACTCGCTTTATAGTTCATCGCCTTCAATAGAACAATTATAGAAGACTCACGTAAAGTGATTTATAACGCGTATTAACAGAACTGTTTACTGTTGATTGAGTTTGAGCTGATTGAAAGACTACTGTCAGTGCTTTCTAAGCAGTGATTTCCGATCCGTCTGAAGGCTGCCTTTCTCGTCCTTGACGTGATATAATTTCCGCTGAAAGGTTATTTATTTATTTGAAAAATATTTTTATTTTTTATGTAACTGCGTTTCATTTTATTCAAGGTTGAAAAAAATAATATTTTTTAATACATTTTGATGCAGTGTTATAATTAAAAGAGCGTATGTACCATTAGGTACTGGCATGCAAAAATAATAATAATGTTTATTATTTTTTCTCATTAACTAGTAATATCATTAATAGAAAAAAAACGTACCTAAGTGCTAAATTAGAAGGAGGTAAAAAAAAATATATAGCACAAGTTAGGTACCTACTACAAAAATATTAAGATGAAACGAACACAACAAACATTGAAATCCATCAAACGTTTCAGGCCATAGAGGGTGCCAAATAAATACATAACATCGTACTAATCCTTAATATTATAAATGTGAAAGTTTGTAAGTTTGGATATTTGGATGTTTGTGGGTCCTTCACGCTCTAACCGCTGAACGGATTAAGCTGAAACTTGGCACACAGATAGTCTGCATTCGGAAATAGGACATAGGATAGATTTTATCCCGATTATAGGTTCCCTTGGGATGAATACAATATTTTTTTAAAGTACTCTTCTGCGGGCGACGTCTAGTAATACATAAATCATTTGGATACAAAGGAGAGAGTTATTAATTGGTTTTTTAAATTTCCGTTTCCATACATGTCCACAAATTCACCTTGACGGTACGGATTGCCTCCTAGAGAATTGGTCTGGCCTCAACGCATAAATCACAAAGATCGTGCCGATACAACCCTATCTTAACCTCGTTGGAAACCAATATCTACAATTTCTATTGTATTCTAGCCTCGAATAACTTGTAAAATAAATATTTGTACTGTTTGATGATCCTTTGTCTCCAGTTCTGTCTATTTATTTTCTTGCTTTTTGTCTTTTCATTGTATTTTAAATTGCAGCTGAAAAGTCTACGTTTTATTTGAAAGTTGTAGAGGCGTGAAACACGTCTGCCTAGTGTTATCCGCCATTTTTATTTTAAATAGTAGTCGACTATTTTTCGCTTCGAGAAATAAACGTCTAAATAGCCATATATTTTTACCAGCCTGTACCAGGAGGGTAATTTTTCGAGTGTATGCATGTATGTATACATGTATGTATACATGTATGTGTGTCCATTTATTTGATAGGCTCTACAGCTTAAACGGCGCCGCGGCGTGAGGAGTCATTGAACTTTGTCTCTACTGTGAAAGTGACATATTTGTTTATTATAACCTTTCAATTTGTAACAGTCCGGATTTTTTATTTTAAACTAGTTTAAAAACAACGTCATTACTTTATATACGAAGCATAAAATAAACACGCGATACGTTTCTTTTTATATTTACACAATAAAACTTGTATATACCGAACATTCCAGTAGTTTATTAGCAAAAAGGTAGGACTAAAAAATCTAGCATGTACTAAAATCCTAGACTTTGCTCAACAAGTTAGGATTTATGCCCTATTCTAGACAACTGTTCGCTCTCAACAAAATCTTTTCTAAAACGAGAATATAAATGGTAATTTAGGTCGTAATTTACTTAACAAGACTCGATTTATTGAGTTATTCAAGGTTAAATAAGAGGTTAAGGCAGGGTTAAGCGTTTTGTACAACTCTGTTAAAGGTTTCTGTAGTCGTTAAAGCGAGGGCGGGTCCACTAGTCATTAATAGAAAAACAAAAATAAAAGTGCGAAAGATGGGGGGTTTAGGGTATTTTAACAAATTAACCTAACGCTAACGATGGAGACAAATCTAATAAGATCCCATATGTTGAAATCAATCAAGTCATTGAGGCTCTAGACACTAGAACGTTCTAACGGGTTGAAGAAATGAACACACATACATACATTCATACTTACGTACATACATAGGCATACATACGTTCGTAAATCATTGGAATTGGCGCAAGCAAATAAAAAGTTCCTACTTCTAAAAGAACATATTTTATTTCCATAAAATTTTTTTTTCAATTTGTTACTCTGTTTCTTTTCTTTTTTCAAAATTATTAAAGAAGGAAACTTACTTAGGCTTGGAGCATCTAAGTATTTAATTATACAAGTTTATATTTAGAATAATTTGTAGCAAAGAAAACGTTGTTTGTCTCTTAATAGCCGAGCGCAGACGGAGAGTTCTTTTTATTGCCGGCCGAAGTTTACATTACTGTTATTTTACTGAAAATAATAACCAATTATATACGAGTACTACAAGTTACTCAGTCCAGTTTCGTCCGGGTGATTTTTTATTTTATTTTCAACAACACAAAGGTTTATTTTCAATAATATAATATAAAACTTGAATTATTTTAACGTAAAATAATATACCTAAGAGTAGAGTACTCGAAGTGTGGACGAAATTTGACCGTTTAACGTGTATTAAAACATGGAAGATGTTTGTGAATCTACAGACTATTCAACGTTTCAAAGAAAAAGTTTAGTTGTATAATCTTAAACTCATATAATATGTCTTCATTATCCTTAATCAAATATACCAAAATTATGTATGATAATACCGACAGGGTTGTCATATCATTATTAATACACCCAAATACTTTGCAGATAACAGCCTACATACTGCATCACACATTTCACATAGCAATCGCTTTCATTTGAAAGGCATTGGGAACAATGAGTGCATTTGACTGCGATCCAATGTCCATACTACGAATGTGATCGGCCTTTTGCTATCGAATGGGCTAGAATGTCAGCGATTTAGCTTATAGCGAGCCTAGGCATAGGAAATACCCTATGACCTGAGATCTAGGCTGCCTTGCAATGTCTCATGATTTGAAAATTAAATGACTTTTGCGACTTGTTTTTTACCAGTATCTACACAATAATATAAAGCTAAAGAGTTTGTTTGTTTGAACGCGTTAATCTCAGGAATTGCTGGACCGATTGGATTTTTTTTTGGTGTAAGGTAATCTATTTATCGAGGAAGGCTATAGGCAATATAACATCACGTTAAGATGAATAGCCAAGTTTCAGCTTAATCCGTTCAACGGTTAGCACGTGAAGGACTTACAAACATCCAAACATCCACACAAACTTTCACATTTATAATATTAGTAGGAAGTAGGATTAGTAGGATTAGGAATTGACCGATTCAACTTTTATAGGCCTTTGGAATTCAATGTATTACTTCAATGGAAAATATATTTATCATTATGTGCTCTTTAAGACACGGAAGTCTGAAATTTTCCATCTAAAAATTTAATTAGCGCACACACTGAAATTGCTTAAATTAGTCATCACTATACGCCTTCGTAACTCACATTAAGTGATCTCCATTAGTTTCTAATATTAATTTAGCACTTAAAATGCAATTAGTATCTCGTGTTAAAACTTCCTCAATAATAAATGAACATTATAAATGTACGCTATATCTAAAATGGATCTGTAATCCTATTTGCGAATAAATGTTTTGAACCAATGAACACTTTATAAGTTGAATGGATTAATAAAATGGATTTGGCGGATTTAGTTTAATATTTACAGAGATAATATTATCTCAGATTAGTTTTGAATTTAGAAACGTCGTTTCATAGAGTAACTTATATATAGGGTATAGAGATGCCAGTGACGTAGTTGATGCTAACTCCATCTGGCGTTAGTGTATTGAACTAATTTTTTAAGTATTGGTCTAGCAATATTCCTATTTTTTTCTATTTCTTTTTATAAATGCGCCTATTTACAAATTAAATGGCAATAACATTGTGATCATATAGGAATTTTAATGAAATTGAATAATTTTGAGTATTGTTAAGAATAATATGGATTGAGTCTTAAAATAATAGTGTAATAACTAAGGATTGAGTTTAATAAAACAAAATATTTTATTTATTATTTTATTTATTTGTTTTTTCGCCTACTTAGAAAATACCGTTTAGCAACATTTTGTATAATATCCCCACTGTCTGCATCTCTTAGACGACCTTTTAATATATTATTAGTATCTTTACACCAGTTGTGCAAGAAGAAACGAATACTTAGATCGAAAATATATTCAATATTTTTTTAATTTATGTGCGTCACACTCAATAAACAAAGTCAACCAACCCAATGCGTGGGTCAAGTATTATAATAAGGGTC
>LGAG01000274.1:34299-48821 GCA_001278395.1 Lerema accius | reverse complement strand
GTAGGATTAAGAAGTGACCGGTTCAACTTTAAAGGCCTTTGGAATTCTATTGATTACTTCTAAAATCTATTGGTAGCTACGAATTTAAACCAAGCAATCATTATGTGCTCTTTAAGACACGGAAGTCTGAAATTTTCCATCTTGAAATTAAATTAGCGCGTACACTGAAATTGCTAAAATTAGTCATCACTATACGCCTTCGTAACTCACATTAAGTGATCTCCATTAGTTTCTAATATTAATTTAGCACTTAAAATGCAATTAGTACCTCGTTTTAAAACTTCCTCAATAATAAATGAACATTATAAATGTACGCTATATCTAAAATGGATCTGTAATCCTATTTGCGAATAAATGTTTTGAACCAATGAACACTTCATAAGTTAAATGGATTAATAAAATGGATTTGGCGGATTTTGTTTAATGGTTACAAAGATAATATTATCTCAGATTAGTTTTGAATTTAGAAACGTCGTTTTTCTTTTGTTTAAAACCGACTCTGTTTAAGCGACTTTATCGAGAGGGTAATGTTTTTCAAACGTATGTATGTATGTATGTATGTGTCCCCATTTTTGGCACGCTCTACAGCGTAAACAGCTTGACCGATTTCAATATGAACTGTCATAAGATTCGTCTCCATTGTGAGAGTCATATAGGCATTTATTTTTCATTTTAGGTGTCGGGTATTTAGTTTTTTTTCGTTTGGATTACATACTTACTAGTCATTCGCTTGGCTTCAAGCTTTCAGGCTTGCTATAACTCCTAATTACTAAAAAAAATGGTTTTTTTTTCTCGAAACTATTTAATATTTAATCCGTGCATTCTTAATTATATTCCAATTATATGCACGAGTATTTCTAAATAAGGCAAAGATAGAAGATACTTCCGTAATTATCAAAGATACATTGTAATTTTACTATCTCGAAGTGGTCACATTAAAGTTCTACAATATTAAGCGTGTAATCTCTTAGAGTGCTCGTCTGTAGGATTCGTTGTACTTATTCTAACAGTAAGTACTATGCAGCTGAACTAGTGCCAAGTCGACTTGAATTTACGAGTACGTAGCCTTAGGTACTTTTATATCTATAGTCTATAGACAAAACTCTATTGAAAAGAATTATTGAACGTACCTAATATTTTGCATGATGATAATGATAATAATTATTTACTGTAACTACTTTTTGTTTAAAAAGATGTGCGGGGGAGTTTCTTTTCCCCTTTCTTCTCATCCATATTAAAGCACATTTACGAAACGGGGTTAGATTAAAAAAAAAAAAATGTTTGACGTGCATAAGTGTATCATTGATACCTACATGAATAAATGATTTTGAATTTTGAATTTTTGAAACATGATCTTTCTAGTACAGTACATAAAGGATATAATACACCAATCGAAATGACAATAAATTATTGAAAGACAACATCAAAATAGATTCTTTATAATAGAATTCATAAACAAAATTTATGATAGTCAATAACTATTTTATATTTATATAGTGGTTATATGTTAGAGGCACAACATAAAAATAGGGTGATATTGAATTTATGAGCGTAGTAAGAATAAAATGGATTTTTGACCCGATTTTTAAATTATTTTAAGAAAATATGTTTCTGATGAGATACAAACATTTCTATATGTATTATAGACTAGACGACGCCTTCAGCTTCGCCTGCGGAAAAGTACCTAGTATAAAAAAATATTGGATTCACCCCAAGTGAACCTATGAAACTATCCTACTCCTAAATCTATCCTATATCCTATTCCTAGATGCCCAGTTTCAGCTTAATCCGTTCAACGGTTAGAGCGTGAAGGACGTACAAACATCCAAACGTCCAAATATCCAATTATCTTTACAAGGTACATATTTATAATTGGTAAGAAGTAGGATACTAAAGAATATGTTGTAAGTAGGGAAGAAAATATTCAGAAATTAAGCGCAGGCATCATATTTATGATAGCTTCCGTTAAATTACTTATTTGGGTTTAAATTTAAAGTTGAGTAACTGTTCAAAACAAATCATTTCAAGCAGGTAAGACTAAGAACTTTGAGAAATAAGCTTCACTTTATTAAATCAAAAATTAACAAGAACAAAATTTAGATTAACGGGAAGATAATTTAGCCTGCTTGTTTGTAATTAACAAGTTTTTATATTGAAATAAAAAATATTTACCGTCTTATATAATGTTTTTTTTAGGCCGACCCTCTAGCTTAAGTACTGTATTAATAAAAAAGCTAGTATATAGGTCCGTATTTAGGCTTACATAGAGCTGATAATATGATTGTAATTTTCTATCCGGACTTTAAAAATGACCATGAAATAAATACCGGTAAATTACGGCCCCTATAACACAATGGTTACTACGCCGGATCGCTGTTCAAAGAGTTCTGGGTTCGATTCCCAGCGGGACCGAAATTTAAACGATGAATTTAAATTTATGTTCTCGGTCTGGGTATATGTTTGTGTTTCTGTGTTGTCCATGGCAGCTACAACACAGGGAATCCTAGTAGAAGGCTATGAGTGTGTACTGTATAATGTTATTTATTTATTTATAAATTAAAAACTAATTGTATTAAATTCATGTAAATATAATTTGTTTTGTAATGTAATGATATTCAACTTGTTACATATAGTAAGAACTTTTGATGGATATACAAATAGATACAATAAAACAGAAAAAGTATTCTATTGAATAATGTTAGATAATTCTATCATTGTAGTATGATTTTAACACTAATCTTTACATATATTTAAGTAATAAACCTGACATGAAGTATTCACAAGTATTTTCTTTTTCCTGCGCCCATAACTTATTAACTTTCAATAAGACAGACGCTAGTGATTAAGATGAAACAACTATCGTATTAAGATGAAACAACTATTTAGTATGCGAAACATCCCATACGTGTAATAATATCACATAAAACCATAGCACGTTGTAATAGGTGCGTCGCTATGGAAGACATTCGACCCCCTTCAGATAGGCAGCCTTATATTACATTCTTGATAAAACCGAAGAAATAGAGATACCTTCAAACGACTTAAGTAACCGAAACATGTTCCTCTGTATCCGTAATATCATACAACACGAGTAGTTATGGCTTGAATTTAAGTGCTTTTCGTTGTTTAGTATTCAAAACTAAACATGACAAGACATTATATAAATCATTATTAAGATTTCCCTATTTCAGTGTCTTATTTCGTATTACTCGTTCAATAACTATCGATTTTTAAGTAATTAAATCAATTAAGTTTGACGACTCCGTAGCCTAGTTGGTAGTGACCCTGCCTGCGAAGCTAGGGGTCCCGGGCTCGATTCCTGGCCGAGGCAGATATTTATGTGATAGATAAATGTTTGTTCTCGAGTCATGGGTGTTAGTGATGTGTTAGGTACCTACTTGTGTTGTCCATGCAACCCGCGACACAGATAATCTGAGTATAAGTATGAGTGTGTTAGCGTTTATTTAAAAAATTGGTATGAAATAGTCGCATAAAGTAGGAAAAGGTTGACGATATTTTTACTAATCTACTGAACTACTAAAATTAATAACAGTATCTTACTTCTAGGTCCCTTACCTAACAATTAACTACTACTAATTTTCTCAATAACACCTATTACTAACAGGACCTACTAACCAACTAACAGTTTCCCCTTTAGTTTTACTCTTAAGGGCTGTAGGGATTGGTGGCACTACCAGCTCGTTTGCTATTCTAATAAAATTTTTTTTATAAAACAAATAGGTCACCAGTATTAGATAGTTTAAAAAATAGTAGGATAGTAGGGAGAGTAATCCGCTTACGTCATCGTTTAATTAGAAAAAAAGTTAATAATTCGTGTGACTTGGCTTTTATGACACCGTTGAATTTTTTAGGACGAAAGTATTGCAGTACTTTTGAATGTTTTCGGGGGAATGTTTCAAACGACTTCCATTACTTTTGCTTTTGCTGTAATGAATCTTTTCTTTTTCTTTTTCGAGGACAAGATATCTTTTTTCTCACTGTTGTTGATGTTATAATGAATCATATGGACTTCTTATGCTATGTTCTACTATAACTAGAAGACCGGACAGACATTTTTCTGTTCCCTGATCCCCTAGATTTCTACACCAGCCTTTCTCTCGGCCTTTAATTTTCGTATAACTTTAGTAAATTTTCTTTTGAAAAATTTTGCTTTATCAATGTTTTAATATTTCTAATAGGTTAGCTGGTGTCTTGAAGCATGCCAACATCATCTACCGGATCCGATTGTGTTCCTAAATTATACTCGGTACCTCTAAAATCATCATCATTCTCCTACCCAATTCCCAAATTTATTTGTGGTCGGCGCAACACGAAGGAAGAGACGTACCTCTTCCACTCATCCCTATCAGCCGTCATCTCAACACTTACTCCCATAACTTGCATAATCATCTTTCACACAATCCATACATCTCTTCTTTGGCCACCCTCGTCCCTTCCGTTCACACATATTCACTACATTACAAAATTATAAAATCGGTCCAGCTATTTAGGAAGAATTTAGTAACACACGTACGCCAGGATTTGATATATTTAAGATACGAGCAATTATAAATTAAAGCAAAAAGACCAGAATAAACAGCGGAACTGAAACACAAGACTGTTAAGTTTTACTATCAAATAAGTTTTATCGCGTCGCAGTAAAAGAGGTTTGAGATACTTTCGAGGAGGTTCTGGATTTCAACGTAGATGTGCGCTTGTTTTAAACTTTTAAGTAACAATGTTTTACTGTGAGAACGTCTTCAGTCTCTCGTTCATAGCAAGGCTCCTACTTTCTTTGTAATCAGAATACCAAACGAGTAGTACCTACTATTTCTGTTACACATGGACATCGTGACAAACTTCGAGTAGGACTATTAGGGGGACCGTTATTTGGTTAGTAAGTCCTGTTAGTAATAGGCGTTAATGAGAGTATTAGTTATTGTAAATTCGATTGTACAGAGAACAAGGAAGGTAGTAGGAACATGTTAGTCCTATTAGTGATCGTTAATATTTGTAAACTGGCATTGCTGTTGGACGACAATTTCATGCATGTGTTGTGAAAACTTCACACACCTTTGAGAACTTTATGGAGAACTCTCAGGTGTCCACATGTTTTCCTTCACCGATGCAAGTGATAATTACTTCCTAATGCGCACATAGCTTCTGGAAACTTAGAGGTACGTGTGAAGTTTGAACTCAGGAACTTCTGTTCGAGAGACTAACGTTCAAACCACTTAGCTATCAATCGATTGTACATTAATTTATCTCAATACACCATTGATAGATGAAGTATTCACAATACAGAAAACTGTTGGGCGGATTTCGTTCTGGCATGATTTATTACCGCTGATAAAGTAGGTACTAAATTCTCTTTCTCTCGAGAATTCCTTTTCAATTTATCAGACAATAAATTGGTTTCAGTATGTTAATATTTTTGATTTCAACTCCATGATATTATAAATGTGGAAGTAACTGTGTCTATCTGTTACCTTTTTACGGCTAAACTATTAAACTGAATAAGTTGAAAAGCGAGTGAATAGTTCTAACTTATGGAAAGGTCATAGGATATATTTTATATTGATTGCACTCTTGACGTAACGGTGTATGTATTAATGACTCAATGATGGATGAGGAATCCAATGTAATTCCTATCCATTTCCATAGGCTATTTATTTTTTACTCCACTCCTCAATAAGTCGGTTTAAGTCGGTTCTAGATTTGTTCTGCGAACGTTACTCTCCAATGTTATCAATTCCCCTGTAATTTTGTATCAAATGGCTTCTGGAGTGTTTTATAGAGCAATAAATCTTCCATTTAATGGAACATTGTTATGTAAATACTATCTGTACATTAAAAACCATTTTAGACTTGGCTCATCCTCAACTGGCCCACCTTGGCTGAACCCAGCGGATATAATGCCAAATTCTGCTGAGATTTGTAGAGATTGCAGGGTATAATAATTCTTTGGAGATACGTATGAATGGTTTTCGTAAAATTTTGAATAGTAGATAAATATAAAATATTCATGTAGGGTTTCATTAGTCTGTGCTGCCACGGAGATTAATTATTATCTTTACTCCGGAACTATAATGACGGATTCTATAATGACTATGGACGAAGATAGCGATTGTGAGAGGTGCGATTAGAGAAGTGAGTTTTAATTTATTTCTTAACTTAAAATAAATTAAGTATATTAAATTTTTTTGACAACCCTAACATAACACAGATTAGATTGATGACGCAGAGAATATATCTAAAGGTGCGTACAGACTATATGTATAACAAAACATGTTATAAAACGTAGTTAAATAACTTGTTTTATGAATGTGGACGATATGTGTGAATATTTTAATGTTATGTTTCATTGTGATACAACAATGTTAGATAATGTGGACGTGTTATATAACAAGAGTTATATAACATGTTACTAAATCTGTACGCACCCTAACCAGTATTTTGCAGATTACCAACTTATGTTCTGGCTTTTATCACTGCACATTAACTGTAGTAGGTACATTTAAATATTGCGTTTGCTGAAAAATTAAATACACGTGATAGATTACTACACCCCCCTCTCTCTAGTGATGATGATGTGTCCCATCGTAGTATATTATTGTTTAACATGGTTAAGTATAGTTAGGCTTTTTTAAAGTATAAGTGACGTAAGAATAGTAAAATAATTAGCTAGCTTGGAACTAAAGTGGTCTGTGACACAAAATAAAGTTATCAAACAAAACGCCTTTAAAGTTACTATGTTAAATAACCAATCAAATTCTAAAGTGGTATTTTAATGATAACCTTACTTTGGTGACCAATGACACTTAAGACCACTTTTGCTTGGATTAATTTATTGTTTTTAAGTTCAAAAATGCTCATAGCCAAAAACGTAACATAGACCACTTTAGTTCCAGGCTAGCGAATTAATAACATTTTTAGGCTACACGATCACAGCTAAAACGGTTTCTTGTACTCATTAATTGCTAATGGCCCCGAATTTTCATTACGTATTTTATGGCGAGGAACACAGAAGTTGTCAGTGTAATTAAAACAAAGACAATGTTCGAAATGAAAGCGCTAATATTTGTTTAGTGGACTCATTTGACCCGCAGGCTTCTAGACATTGATTAAACTTTTTTAATTGAGACACCCAACGGACTCTCTACTCTGTGTAATTACACTGTGGTTTATTTTTATGGAAAGGAGGTCAGACATTGTTCGACAGATATTTTATTATTCTTTATTCAGCTGTCTTAGGAGGAGGTGTTCAATGTGTTAGGAGGTGTTAGGAGCTGTGTGTATGTATGTATGTATGTCTCAGGAACTACGGGACCGATTTAAAATCTTTTAGTTATGATTGTCCAATGTCCATTTATCGAGGAAGGCTATAGGCTATAACATCACGCTAAGATGAATAGGAGAGGAGAGCAATGAAAAATATTTCGAAAACGGCAAAATTATGCGGGTGGAGTCGCGAGCAATTTTTTTTTTTTATATAGGCGCTTCCCACTCCCAAAATATCTTTAGATATTATAATTGCACTCCTCCCCTGTTGTTAACAATAATAACTAAATACCTTAATATAGTAGATTGTTCATCAGATATATCAAATTGTCATGTATTTTAAACGCTCATCATGTTAAACATGCTTTTTTTATAAGTTCAATTTAATTAATACCTCTCATATTTTGACTGTTAAATCGGAGCAGATCGAAGTAATGCTTTATCGAGTCCAATATAAATTTAAATTATTTCCAACTGTTTTAAGTATACGTAAAAAAATCATCAAAATTTTTACAGAATTTTAGGTCACTGACAAAAACACTAAACTAGGAGACTTGAGTAATAAATAAAGAAAATTAAAGTCAAATCGAGTGAAGTCGAATAAAGTAATTGGCTAAATTGGGTTACATTTATATTAAAAAGTTTTATTATTTCATAAGGATAAAATAAAATCCCATGTTTACTTTAATTCCTTATAAAATGTTGATTAGGTAAAAAGTTACCGTGACGCGTAATTACGCAAAGTCCCGTAAAGTAGCTTTCAAGAGAACAAGTTGATTAGATTTTTATATTACGAAGGTAATAATTAAAAATGCTTTTCACTGGCTATTAGATGAGCTATTTTTTTAATATTACTGCATTATGTGTCAAACAAAGCATGGGATGTTGCAATAGCTTTAACATTTTAAAATATACAAACATAATTGTAAAGGTTATTTTTAATTTTTAAATACTTCTTTGATTATTAACTTGTCTCTATCTTCCCATATAATTTGTGTGTCTGTTTTTTTTACTGTAGCTTTTTTATTTCATCGACTTTTAAATCACAATGACGATAAAGAAGTTTACTTTAAAAAGCTATCTATTGGTGTCTAACTGCTTTCATAAATAAGAATGCCTCCGCACGGAAACATTGTACCTACATAGTACAATATTTCCTACATTGTACATAGTACAATATTTCCTACATTGTTTATAGTACAATATCTCCTACATTGTACATAGTACAATATTTCCTCAATCAATCTCCATAATTACACAAAGAGCGGTAACAAAGTTGTTTACATCCGTATTCATATCCAAATTTATTCCCAAGGAATTTTTCCATATGGAAAGAGGAAACATGCGAAATTTTGAGTATCATTACCTCGGATTTATAGCCGTGGCTTATGAGCCAATCACTCTGCGAAATTCATTCTCTCATGGCTCTCAGTTGGCATATATTTTCATATTATTCCAATTTCTGGTTATATTTTTCTTTGTAGCCAGTCATAGCTTTTCGAGTTTCTGGCATTTTTTTATCTGACTCCACCAAAAGGAGGGCAATGTTTATTATTTTTTAGACATTTTCTACAGCACAAACGGATTAACAAATTTAAACATTATGAACATTGAATTCGTCTCGACTGCGAGAGTGACATGGGCATGTCTATTCTTTGCGTCCCATTGGGCGCGGGAACCCATGGGTCTCTGAGGACCCTTTCGGGGGTATCTCTCGTGGCCCATTGAGATGCGCCGGTCTATATTGGTATAATTTTTTAACTAAAATTTCACAGTTGTATTTTGTATTTTTCTATTAATTACAACTTAATATAAAATCTTCACCCCTACGTAACAAACCCCGAAACTGTAAGCGTTATTCTCAGTAAAGCCCTTTACACTTTAGCTTGGTTTAATCCACTTCGCCTTCGAGAATAAAGAACGATAATATTGTGCCTAGTCTGTTAGGCTTCAGCCGTAAGAGCTAAGAGATTTAATTAGCCAATGTTAGCAAAGGAAGGTTTTAATTAACCGAGCAGGGAATTAATTTTTGTGTGTTTAGGTTTAACAAGTACCGCCAATTAAAGCTTGGGGTTAATAATTTAGATTACAGAAATTAGAATGTTATTATTGAAATTCTAATTGTATAAGTCCTTACGTAAATGTTATGGGAGCGAACCTCTCTTTTACTTCATAAATAACCTTACCAATAATTAACTTAAATACCATCGTTTGACCTATAAGAAAACCAAGAGTGTCATGTCAGGTAACCAATTGACGTCGTGACGTTAATCGATAGCGATTCGACAGACTAACGACACAGTTACGACACGATAGCGAACTATTGTGTCCAGCCTGCGTAACTCAACTTATTGGTAAGCTAGTTACATTTCTATAATTGACAGCACAGCACTAGCTAGCATTTTAGGTGTAAATGTCGACGTTGTCGATTCGTTAAAAGAATATTAAAACTGTTAAAGAATTTGAAAATACCGACATAGAAAAAATCGTTAATTAAACTGAGCATTTACTAAGCACAAAATTGCATATAAAAATACGTGTTGAAGTAATTGATGTAGCGGATTAACTAATTTATGGATGAAATGTACTGCAGTAAAACCTTGGCTATATTAGCTGGTTTTTATGAAAACTAAGAAGATTCGGAGTAACGGAAAATATTCTGTGTATGTTCACATTGTTCCTTTGTGGGAGGAAAAATACTGCAGCGCTCCAAGCGTTGCATGATGAAACTTTGTAATAATGAAGTTGTGTCCCCTATATCATCTGCACGTTCTTTGAAATAACATATTAAAAACAAAAACCTGCTACCCAGAAAATTAAATAACATTCGTTAATGATGGCTGGCAAGATTAAAAAAAATTACTTATTTTTTTATAACGACTTTTTTTTTTAAAAACAATTAACTAAAACATGTAATGTGAACTAATGTACAACTTTTAATGTCAGATTTATTTATTAAATAAGTTTACTGAATAAAAAACAAATTGATAAATCTTTTCATATTACACTTCATACAAAAACATCGTCTGGATGAAAGTTTTAACGTTAATATGATATAAGAAGCGAGCTCACTATATTATTCGCTAATAAAGACCATAAATTCATGTTTCTACGCTGAATAGTTTTTCGTTATTAAGGTCAGACGATGTAGAGTAACGAGTTACGATCCGGCAACGATTTTAAAGATATTTCACACCTTAAATGGGAAAAGTCGTCCCAAAGTCGTGCCTTACATTGTAAAGGCGCAAAATTTTCGCCTACATTCCATTCCGTATTATTATCACGTTCAAAGCCCCTTTAGTGAAATTCACGCAACCCTAAATTCGTATGTCGATATTGGCACTACGAGATCAAACATTGACGAACAGAATTTGATAAAATGCCAAGGAACACAGACTATGCGTTTATTGACAGCTAAGTCTATTAGTTTATATTCTTACTAGACTTGTAAGATTAGGTGTGGAAATTCTCGTAAAATATTCTGTTACTAGCACTTTTTAACCGACTTCAAAAAAGGAGGAGGTTCTCAATTCGGCCGGTATATTTTTTATATGGGTCATATTTTATGTTGTTATAGAGACAAGCATTCAATTGTTTTTTGACCTGAAAACATGGGCAACTCTTAAAAATTTAATGTTAAGAAATCTGGGGATACGTGTACGGGGATAGTGTGGCGTTGTAGTTTCGAATCTATCATCTATATCCAAAATTAAATTGTACCGCTGGATAGCTAAATAATCAAAGAATTTGTAAAAATAAACGATAACAGTGAAAAAACGCGGGCGGTGTAGGTGGAAGCGACGCCATTTTGAGGTTATTTTACGATGTAAATACATAAGTAAATACATAAAAAATATTTAAAAAATTAACCTGTAACGTAAACATTTTTATCTACAACACACAGCCGTGTCCGTGATACAGTTTTTTTTTTGTAATATCTTTCAAATTACCTAATGTTTAACTAAAGGGCCAGCCAAACTACTAAAGGTATAACATGTTGCAGAAAAACGTCGGCATCTAGTGGCATAAAAGTGTTATAGGAATGGTATAAAAAACCGGTACCCTAACCCCTATAATATGCTTTATATTTACCGGTATTTTTCGATAGACACAGTTGTCGAGTGAATGTTTATTTAGGTACAGACATCTGGCGAAGTCTTAGACTATTTTCGGGTTGAACGCCGAAATAAGGGATTTATTGAAAGACAGAATACATGTATTAGTAACTGTTATTTACGAACTTGTTATACATCTTTGAAGCATGTTTACACAATAACTTGTGAATAGGTTGGATAGAATTAGCAAATTGGGTAGGTTTAAGAAAGTAGGGACATTTCTACCGGGGGTATAATTATCTAGTCTGTACGTTAGCAATTTATAAATCAATTTGAATTAAATTACATTAATTTATATAGGTATGGCTTTTAGCATTAGAAGACTGATTGTAGACTTTCTTAATTTGCTAATCTGGGGGCACGGTAGAGCCCCCGCCAAGTCGAGCAAAAAAATTATTATAGGTGCTTCATTTCCATGTACTCCGTCTCCTTTAACGATGCCAAATCCCAAGCTCGTATGAGCTCTTAAAAGATAATCTAAAAAGCCCTTGACGATATAAAATATCAGTATTTTTTTTTAACTAGTACACAGATTAATAAAATACTTTGTATCATCACGTTTTCGTTTGTTTTAGCTACTCTGTGCTCACGTAATATAGAAGGCAGTGTGGAGTGTCATTATGTGAAATTTATCGCCACTGTTGATGAGTCAGTAAATCAGGAGGATTTATTACCATGTATTATACATTTTGATAATAAAAGGCAATATGTGGTTCACGTATTTTATTATAAATTCGGTCATTCATATTGTATTGTATTGTCATTTACATTTATTGCTACCTGAATGGGCGTAAGATGAATTTATGCACTGTTTATTTCTTTTTGTTCTCAATTCTTGTAGTAAGTTGCCGTTTATTAATCACATAATGTTTTTTTGGCATTTTTAAACCCTCCTCCCCTTGCTAATACTTGGTGAGTTTTAACCCTAAAATCACATGTATTTTTAGTACCTAAAATCTTCAGGTTTATTTAGTACCTATTTATAAAATACAGGTAATAATTAATAATAATATTGCGTTATCCCGCCTTGTGTGATATTTCGTGATTTTTTATACACTCCTCCCCCTTTTAGAGCTTCTCGTGATTAATGGACAGCTATAAAGGAAACTGCCAAGGTATTACATACATACTCGTATTTTGGTTAAGGTGTAGAGTTTGTGAATTTAGGATAGAGTTAGGGCATGTAGCGTTAGAAGTTTAGCTCTACATGAGATCTATCTTTTAGACAGTGGAAGCCATAGGTCAGTGGTCTCGTTTTGGCAATTTTTTACATGCATTGTTTTTTTTTCGGTATGATCAAAGTATATTAATAAGGTGTAACTGTAATTGAGTACCTATAGATACCTATAGTTTAAAAATTTTAAAACATTTTTTTTTGTATTTTTTGGACTATGTATATGTAACGTATATATTTCTATGTACAGAGAATACGTATTTCACAAAACTAGATTACTGAAACCTCTATTAAAGTTAGCAAAGGTATGAGAACCTTAACCCTTCGTATTAACGTCAGACCCCATTAGGTCCAATGATTATGAATATTATATTTAAACCGAGCTGACGTAGGGTTACTATTGTAGGGTTAGAAATGTTTGATAATTACAATCCATGTCAACCCGTAACTGCCATTGTTGAGCTCAGGTTTCTGGTAATTTGAGGGTTAAATCCATTTTAGGTAAAGTAAGGATTTGTAGTATTGGCTGATCTTTGAGAATAATATTTTGGGAAAGAGATATCTCCTAAAAGTACCTACTTATCATGATCAGTGATGGCTGAGTTCCAAATATTCTTATATCGAATTTATATATTATACAAGTAAAGTAGAAAATTTCGATAGCGTGATTCAGGCTCGCTTAATGTCATTGTTTGACCTATAGTATAATGTCGCTATTTTTGAAAAATCTCTTAAATAAATGCCTGTAGAAAATAATTTCTGAAACGCATGTAATTTACAAAAAATACCCGTTAATTATGAGATACGAGATCAATATTTATTAAACCTTAATTTCAGTACTTAATTCACTTTAAAAATCAGAAATATTCGCCATGATTATACATACTCCATTACATAAAGACTGACTGGATTTAAACTCTGATTTTGTTTGAGTAGTTAAGAGCAACGTAAGAATAAAGGATTACGTCTTAGGAGTCTCAAAGTTTAATAAATGGAGCAATAGTTATTTTTAGACACAAAGTTAAAAGTGTTCTCCTATTAAGCGTCGGTTTGCTATAAAAGATTTATTTATCGTAGAGGCAGGTCGCCTGCCGCCTTAATGTGATATTCCCTCGGCAATATAACTTCCTGAAAATAGTAACGTTAATCTTACAAATATTACAATAAAAAGTAAAAAAATATCAATGTTTAAAAAAAATGTAATTCGAACCTTTCTTTGTGTGAAACACAGAATCGTATTTGTTGATTGAAAAAAGGCATATTTTTTGTCCTAATTGTTCCAAATAATTCGGTTCTACAAAGATCCTTTTTCATGTTCTAACCAGTTAAGTAATTTTTTAAATAACAGTTTTAAGGCCTTTAGCTATTGTAACTTTATTATTACTGATGAATATCAGTACGAAATACAACTCTACGATTATAATAATACCGTTCGAGGTAGTACTACCACTTCCCCCAATCTTGTCCGTTAAATTTTTACCAGTTATCATTATAAAATAAAATGTAAGCAAGCATAAATACAAAATAAAGTCCACAAAAAAAAATCTAAGTATATTTCAAATGGTAAATAATCATAACAACATCATTACAAGATTCATTTATTCATGGACACATAAAGTTACTCTAACAGAAACCGTAAATATAATACTTTATACATTCTATTTGAGAATAAGTCTACAATTTAATTTAATCTAACTTAATTCCACATCTCATTCAGTCTTCTTAAGGATTATTCAAATCTGAGTAAAGTTTCATATTATATTAGACATTATCAAATATACGTAATGACATTCCCAGTTTAATTTTATTAAGTACTTGTCGAGTTACTGAGATCACTTTATAGCTGTTCAAAGGCTTGTCTTTGTGAATTAATCGAAATTAATTTCGTGCTTATTGAACAAAAATAACCTATCTACGAAATACGTGGAGGGTTAAGTTTTGGAACCCTTTTT
>LGAG01000274.1:16700-34201 GCA_001278395.1 Lerema accius | reverse complement strand
GCGGATGATGACTGGTACGGGATTATTGTATTTATCCAATATTACGGTAAAATACATATAAAAAAATTAAAATTAGTATCTGCGAACTTTTACTTGGATAACTGACGTTTAAGATGTTTTAAGGGATTTCAAATTTCAGTAGGCAAGTCCATTTAAAAATATAAAATTAATTATTCCATTGAATAACACACACAATTTATTGCAACTTTGGTTTAAAAATGTGATTTTCAAAATACGATATCTAGGGAAAGTTTTATGTGAGCAGAGTGGTGACTAATTATTGTGAGATCTTTCATTATTATAACGCTAAAAAAAAATGACATCATGCCTTTTGTATCTACTTTCTTGGTATACTTCTAATAAATTAAAATCAACGAACACAGATCTACAAGTTATAGTCAAAACTTATAATCCGTCAAAAATAATTTCTACGTAAACAAAATTAAATATGGCCTGCACAAATGTCGATGGAACCTCGATGCTTAGGGTTCCTCATTTTCTACGTCAATTAAGAAACTTTAATTATGTTAATCAAGCAAATTACAAAAGTTTTTTTTCTTAAATTTTTTTTATTTTTTTTTCAATAAACGTACATTTTTCAGATCAAAGGTTTGGAAGGCAACATACAATCATAACTTTAATCCTAGCACCTAATTGCAAAGGCGTAATTCTAATAAGATCAAAATGTTCGAGAAAGGTGACGTCAATAGCGATCAATTTTCAATATCCAGTAGAATTTTACTCGTAAATTTTAAATTAAAATTGGAAGCCGAACAATCGTAAATCATATTTGATCTATGTTTGTCACGGCGCGTATTCAGACGCAATTACGAAGTTGATAAAATATCGTGAACTTTTTACCTGTGTGTGCTAGGAGGGTAATTTTTTTAAATGTATGTATGTATGTATGTCTTCTTTTTGGCACGGATTCCCAGTTTGATGCAGTTTGACCGTTTTCAATATGTTAGGTGTTTTTGAATTTGTATTCATCGCGAGAGTAAATTAGCTATTATATTTTTATTAATAATAATCGGCCCCGCGTAATTTTGCCGTTTTCGCAATATTTTTTATACTTATCTGCTTCTCTCCTATTCATCTTAGCGTCATCTTATACATATAGCACATAGCCTTCCTCGATAAATGGACTATCTTACCCTAAAAAATTTTTCAAATCGGTAACGTAATTCCTGAGATTAGCGCGTTCAAACAAACATGTATGAAAGACAACAAACAAAGAAACAAACTCTTCAGCTTTATATTATTAGTACAGATTATAACAGTTTTAACAGTCGGGTTTGTCGTAATTTTTAAAGATTTATTAGTAAAAATATTTATTAATGTTCGAAATTTGTTAAAAAAACAGTTTTTCACGGTCTGTTACAAAGATTGAACTCGTTTACAGTCACATTTCATCATATGCGCGGAAACACTAAGTCAACATAAAAGTAGGCAGTCATAAACGCCACCAAACTCCTCTGTAGTTTATGTGAGTTTCGTGACAATGACGGATGACTCACCGTAAAGTGGACGGAGCAAATTTATCTGCGAAGGGCATTTGATAGACAGCGGAAACAAGAGGAAACTGCGGAAATACGGAGATTACCTCCTTGCATTGTGAAATCGTGTAGCTCTACTCTTTTAATCTATAGAACATCTAGAGTAATTTTATTTACTAGTGTTGCTTCATTTATTACCCCACTACGTTAGAAAAAGGATAAAATTTACCCAATGTATGTATAGTATATAAATAAACGCTAACACACTCATACCCCCGCAGTAGGATTCCCTGTGTCGCGGGTGGCATTGACGACACAAATAACACATCACTGACACCCATGACCCGAGAACAATCAATATCTGCCCTGGCCGGGAATCGAACCCGGGACCCCTCGCTTCGTTCACTAGCAACTAAGCTACGGGGTCGTCGTCAGCCTAAAAACTTAACAGATTAATTACAACATGTAAAGTGCCTGTAAATGGATTAGTCTATTGTGGGAGTGGTTAAAATTATTTTTTAATATAATTACCGCATTTACCCTTACTTACCCCTTTGTTTTCCCTTACGACGGGAACTAATCCAATGACGTCTTACACGATGAAATCTTTCTAGCTATAGGAAGTAGAACGTGCTAAAGAATTGGACATACATAAAACGTTAAAAAACCATTGCCATACTTCTTGCGCATACGGGTAAAATATACAGCATCATACATACATACAAACTGGATTACACATACATTATTACAGATACATAAAAACTGGATTAAGGGCGAGTGCAGACGTACGGAATTCGCATTAGGAATGAGATTCCGAATTCAAATTCTTTATTCTATAAGCCTGGAGCAGACGTTCGGATATTTTCAAATTCTGAATTTACACTGACAGTAGGGGAGATCAGTGTAGAAGGAGCCAGGGGTAAGTTTTAACGACGTAAACTATAGTATATATGAGTATATATAGGGGTTGGTGGCACTGTCAGCTCGTTTGCTGTCTTAATACTATAAAAAAATATATATTGCATGTTAACAAATCCGAGGGTATCTGGCGAGAGATTATTATAAATCCACCCTCAAGTGTCAGTGGAAATTAAATGGAGATTGTGACTAATCAATAGTGTTTTTTTTTTGTGCTGTCCCGGCTATAAATTCTTAAATAATACTCAAAAATTTCCATAATAGATAAAGATGGCTGGCTCTTTCAACCCCTCTCTCCCCATACTCAATTCAGAATCTGAAAAATTGCGTACGTTTGCGCCCGCCCTAAGGAAACGTTTTCACCTAACATACGGGGTGTTACCCAAATCTAAATTGAAACGTCTCGCAAAAATGGATATCGGTGTGGTAATCTATGGTGTTCAGATAATAGGATGGGATTTATTCTCATATATATGCGCAAGAACCATAAAACATGGAATTTTACGAGTTTATTTATCGAATCATAAATTGCGGGTTTCAAATTATTGTTATTGTGGCTGGAGTAAACTCAACCTGTCTTTATAATAAAACTGTTTATGGCTTTATATAAAAATATTTCAGAAGTGGGATGATAAATTTAAGTGGGGTGATTCGTTAAAAGATCTGGAAATGTATTTTTTTATGACGTTTTGCGATATCTGATGTAGATATAATATTATATACGTACTATAAATTATTATGTCATCAATTTTAAATTTGTATTGTTGTATTATAGGTTACCTACTTATGTATAAGTATTAAAAGATTACTTCGTATTTCATTGAGATAAATTTATTTTACCTTTAAAAAAATAAGCGTTTATTGCTTTTTTTTCTGAACTCCACAATCCACAATAGGATTCCCAGTATTGTCGAAAATAAAAAATAAAATACACAAAACGTGCAAAATTAAAAGATTTTCAAGGAACTTAATGATAGATTTCGCGAAACTGACAGCAAAAAACGGAGTTTATTTGAAACCGTTTTCATCTTTTCTATAAACCATTTTTACTAAATATTCTTTCATCTTTATCAAAGAATATCGTAAATGCTTCAAACCTTCAAAACGTCAGCTTTACTATAAAGATCAAATGAGACATTCAAATATATTAAACATTTTATAATATTTCACTTGTAAGAGTATAAACTTTTATATTTCTATAATCTTAAAAGCGATTCAATATTTAAGTGTGTACCTAACGTTATTTTATTTTATGTTACATTTTGGGATTATGTTTTTTTATTAAAAACATACATTACATTTTTATGTAGGTACGTGGTAGGACCTACGTAGTTGAAAAAGGAGCAGGTGAATTTGACATAATTTAAAACCGTTCGTAAAACTTATGGCATTAAAGAAACTTCATAAACTTTAGTCTTGTTTTTTAAGTTGTCTTATTTTTAAAAGAAAGCAGTTTTTCTGAATGGATGATTTTCTTTACAAGGTTTACGTAAAACTGTTTGCTAAATAGAACATGTTAAAAAAATTGGACTGTAGTTGTCATGAATAGAATACTTACTAGATACTATTTTCGTACTTAAGATATTACTAGTTGGCCTAGTACCAATACATTTTCGTATTTTTATAATGATGGTCCGATTGATAGAACCACAGGCAAAAAATGCCCGTGGATCGACCAGTAGATTTCAGCGATCGGACCACGAACAACAAACGAATACAAACATGTCTCATGCACAATTATTAGAGGAAACATTTCATTAACAGACAAATTATTTTGACGATGACAGCTGACAGGTATTGAAAAGATAGTTTGACAAATAATTTAAGGTCTAATTTCACAAAAAAATTGAATGGATAAGTATAATTATATTATTATGAGTAAAACTACGGCCTAGAAGAAAACTACCCAAAAAAAAAATTTTAAGCAAAGTAGCGATCCAATTTATTTAATCCATTAATAAATACACGACAGATTGAATTGACAGCACTTCTTAACACTATGGGGACAAATAAGTCTTACTTTCACCAAAACTGAAGATCAAACTTTTTATCGAGTAACTGAAGGGTGAACGAGATATCTCGACCCTGGAATTCGAAAATCAAATAAAGTCATGATGATATCTGATTACGCGGCCGAGTGGAAATCTTGGAATTTTTGACGGTACTTTTCCGTGTTATTTGGCTTGTTTCTGAGGGATTTATTAGTGATTATGTGGGTTTGAGATTCATTCTAATGGATGGATAGGTTTGATGCTCGAGGCAGACATTTATTTATTACTTAATATTTATTTATTTACACCAAACTTGACTAGGATAACATATATGAACAACATAAGTAATTATTAAAAACTAGTAAATAATTATTAGAAAAAAGTCCTAAGGGGGTATTATAAAATTTCCTATATTAAAAATTCCTTATATCAATCCAACATAAAATTAACCTCTTTCTGGTGTAGTCGAGTAAAAATCAGAAGGTCAACGACCTTTATATAATAACGTTAAACGTACGAACGGAAACAGCTCAGACTTTCATTGTCAACCAATTCGCTCGCATGCCATACTGTGTGTGAAACGTCTATTGAAATTGAAATCAGATTTTTGCTTTGACTTCATACGAAAAATTCAATGGAAAAAGTTTAAATCGAAAGAGTAATTCGGGGACGACGAAATGTGAAGGCTTTTGAAATTATATTTTTATTCCCATTAAAGATACAATTCCGTAGAACGCGACGGATGGTAATAATATAATTTAATACGATGGTAAACAAAAAGTGATAACTGTGTATAAAAAAAATTACTCTGGAAATTTTGAAATACATATTAAATGTCAAGCAAAACTTCTTATCTTCAATAGAATACCATCAAATGCGACTGCGATAATAGGACGTGTTTTAACTCCTCACGAGACAAATCTCATGATGTCCCATACGTTGAAATAGGTCAAGCCATTTGGGCTATGGGATGTGTTAAAAAAATAGACGTCGCAAACGTTTGAAACTGTGCTTTTAATCTGGCGCCGTCAGCTATAAAATCACATTTCTAATAGATTCTGTTATGTGTGTTAGAACAAGCAAAGCCTGGACGGGTTATTAGTTTAAAATAAATTACATTTCAGGGGTCATGTTGCTAACCTTCGAAAGTTCTATATTGGCAACTGGGTCCAAAACTTTGTCGTCATTGGCATGAGAGAAGTTGTTGTATCTAATTGGGTGTTCCTCAAGGATCAATACTAGGTCCTTTACTATTTGCATAGGATAGACCTCAAACATAATTGCGACTGATAGTTGGATTTAATTATGCAAGCGAGGATCAATTAAGCTCTTAATTTTAATATATATTTAAAGAGCGCTGTCTGGCTTATGATGGTAGTTTTAATTAAATACACCTTGACGTACAACGCTAAGATTCGAAATTTATTTGTACTTACAAAACCAAATCGTAGTACTATGATGAACTTATCAATACTTTTTAAGTGAAAAATCTCTCCAAGTTTCTCCAATCTTTTTTATTCAGTTATTCTGATATTACTAGAGAAAGTTGGAAACTATCTAATGGTCTGGCTTGTAAGTTTTTTTATTTACTTAAATTATATCTCCAAAATATATTCTAGTCGTGGGTACGTAGATATGCTTTGGGCAAGTCACGTAGTCAGTACGTGAACACACAGAACGAAAACCTTTTTTCTTGACTTTCGCTATCAAGGTTTTGCAAGCAATGTTTAGTTGACAGGATTTTATAACTGAGTGCTGTTTATGTCTGCTATTTTCGTGGGTGTAGTAATAAATAACAAAAAATTTAAGCGTCCACCACTAGGTGCTACTAATAATCCTTCTAATCTAATAATATTAAAAAACGGGCATCCGCAGAATTCAGGAGGCTCACGACGGATGGATGAAATAAACATTAAAAAAACTGTGAAGATATTTAGTTGTTAAGAAGTTTAGATATTTCAATATTTAGGATTCCTATACGAGGTAACTGTTGTTGAATAAACATGAAAGCATTTACGTAAACAAATTGCTAGAGAACCTCTAATATCCAATATTATACACAAAAGAATATCTACCATGAGCTAAGAAAGCATTGCCCAAAATATAATAACTGTTTGATGCCCCATAAAGCAATTTATTACGTCATTTATCGTGTCATTAAAAATGATGAGAAAATTCATCATTACCCGTTCTTTCTAATGGGTTCCAGAAAAGCGTATGACATCATTTGATTCATTTTGAAATACAAATGGTTCCGTAGCCTTTTGTATGACTGAGAACATGACTGTTAAGAAAACAGCTGAAAAATATTACAAAGAATAAAATAAAAGTATAATAATGTGTTTTTATAAATTTGTACAGTTGGACACGAATCACAAAATTTTAAAGCTCAGTTGAAATAGTTCTGACATTTTAGTTAAAGAAAGCTAAGAAAATTTAAATTTATGTAAAATTATGTTAAGCTTTGGTTAGTTAGGTAAAATTGTAGGCCGACCTAAAATGAAATGAAATAAAGGCTCAAGTAATCCTCAAGGGGATGTATAGAGCAGTTTTAAGTCTAATTTTATCTTGATTGTATACAAAAAACACTCAGCAAAATTTTTGAACTAATTTCAGATTATATCTAAGTGTAAAGTTAGTTTCCTGAATGGAGTTCCAGAGTTCAAACTCAGCACGTACCGCTGTTTTTTAAAAACATTTGTTTTGTTTGTTTGTTTCAGTGAAGGAAAACATCGTGAGAACACCTGCACATTCGAGTTTTCCATAAAGTTCTTAATCTAATGTGAAGTTTACCAAATCGCATTCGGCCAGAGTGGTAGACTATGGCCTATACTCCTAACATTGTGAGAGAAGACCCGCGCCCAGTAGTGGGACAGTTATGGGTTGTGATGATGATGATTGTCGCGCAAATTAGAAGCTTAACTCTTTTTCCAACTGCAGACTAAATAAATCATCTTTATGAAGAAGAGTCCAATAGTAAATTGAACTAAAACAAACCTGGCTTTTTACAACGAAACCCCAAAAAAGTCATTACAGTTGAATAACAAATGGCGCTCAATCCATTAGACGCGAGGATCTGTCGCCATTACAATTTCTCTAAACATTTGACAATAATGGTATAACGCTTTGTTTCTGAAGGAATTAAGGTTTGTCGTCATTTTTCCAACAAATTGGTGCGTTAGGAAAAGTTATTGTATCCATTTTTTACTAACTTTAAAGGGTGACAAAATTGTCGATTTGATGGCTTTAATGATGATGATAGTCTAGCCAACGAGTGGTTAACTGATGTCCAAAAATTACTGGGAAAAAAGGTTTTTTTTCGGTTTGTTATTTATTATTATCCCGGTTAATCAGACATTATCACCCTTGCATGAATTCCCAAAAAGCTGAAAATTTGTTTGAACGTTAGAGACACCAATTAATATAATTATATAGTGGTGAAAGATTCTTATTATTCCCAAAGGTATTTTTTTAGATTTTTTAGCGAAACGGAAATAGACTATAATAACGGCCATAAATAAGTTAAGTATACTCACCGGTGGCATGTAGTTTCCTCAATGGATCTACGATAGCGAAGTATCTATCAGCGGAGAGCGCTGTGAGGGTGAACACGGAGACTCCGATGCTGACATCTTTAGCGGCCTCGGAGACCCGGCAGACGGTATCGCCCCAGGGCCAGGACTCCACGGTATACACAATGGAGGTGAACGGCACACACGTGATGATGACCAAGAGATCGGCGAGCGCGAGCGAGAGAATGTACCTGGGGAAAGAGATAGGTATATTTTTGACAATTTTAAAGGTTTTGGTGTCGAATTTAAGGAGGAATTAGTAAACGGATTACTAGATGGTACGTGATGGTGATTGTAGAAGATTTATGTAATTTACTAACAAAGAAATTTTAGTTACTAATCGAATATACCAACTTATTACTCTGTATTCGAAATTAAACCTATACACCTGAAATTAAAATCAAATTACTGTATAAATTAAATCTCCAATAATTTCATCTTTGCCATAAAATTCCCGAGCTAAATTTAGGCAGTGTATATTAACATCAATTATTTACCCTTGCTTACTAATTACAAATACTTGGTGGCTCAGCAATATTCAAACTGCGATATATTTACACGAGTACAGTTAATGGCTTCCAACGATCATAACATCATATCCTGTAAATGACGTGGGCATTAATGGGAGAGAATTTCACGATGGGAATTGCTTTGATTCTAAATTTAACAGCGGGAATTTACATGACTGAGGCACAAATTTGTATTCTCATGTAGCTCTCATAGCATTATAACAAGCTGTTAATATTACTATTGATTAATAATTAAGATTGACAGATTTTAATAGTTTTTCATAACTGGACACATCATTATTGACGATGTACCAGTAAAAAATGTTACAACAGGCGGAACTGTTGTCTAAATTATTCCAGTATTTCAACACAATTACATGGTTCACGGTCACATTGCAAGGCCGACGGGAAAATTTATAACTGGCACTTGTTATTATCACTCTCACTGGTCGGCCATTTTTACATAATTATCTCTCCTACCCCTATATTATTGACGCCTTGTCTCACTAATATTCTCTGATTGATTTTAACCCAACAACTGCAGAGTATGTAATTATTTTTCGATTATTTCAAATTTTTTCCCAGGGTTTTAACTACTTTGATTAGTCAATAAAACTTGTATCTTTTGCAGTGATATTCCTACCTTCAAACACT
Organism: Lerema accius; assembly: GCA_001278395.1. Taxonomy (NCBI): domain Eukaryota; kingdom Metazoa; phylum Arthropoda; class Insecta; order Lepidoptera; family Hesperiidae; genus Lerema; species Lerema accius. The sequence continues at coordinate 25,061 of LGAG01000274.1, read as the reverse complement.
AGCGTATACACTTCTTTGTAAGCGATAATAAATGTGTTTCCTTTTTCAGCTTACGTCACTAAAATTCCCAAAAATTCCCGTTGAGTAATAATGTTAGAATTAAGTAGGCCTCTAATGGTTTGTATCTCAATGTTTTTCCTGCGAATGTTCGAAACAATTACATTTAGAAGTGAAAAATAACATAAAGTAATATAGTAGGTATATAGACTATGCTTCACTGCTTCTGTGTTGATGAGAATAACGCTTTTGTTTTTTGGCAAAGATATTTTTTTTTTGGATTTCCGCTTCCGTTTATAAATATGAACTGCCAGCAACACTTTCATTTCACTGATTATTGTTTGCTGAATATACTAAACTAAGTAACTACGTATGATCTACACATAATTATGTCGCGCAATTATTCTCACATACATTATCATAAACACTATCATTACATTTGAGCACTAATTAATGTTATTACGTTGTGTCTGCAGTCGAGGTAAACGTAATCGTGATTTGTCCTGATTGTCGTTTGTCGCGTTCCTCGGAATCGCACCTTTAGACGCCTTTAAAATTACCAAAAAATCGAACTAGACCTCCACAGACTATCTCTACCTCTATTGATCCAAAATTTGGAATGCATTTTCAAGGCTTACCATACTGAGGATTCATTAATATTCATATTCGAAACCTAATTCCGTTGGCACACCGAGCCAATTCGCGTCCCTGATCGGCACTTAATATTGCAAGGAATGTTAATAGCTAATTTCGCGGGCACGAAGGAGTTTTTTTTTATCTAAAACTGACTATTTGCCTTAATTTATGTTTGAAATAGAACAAATATATTACGCCCGATCTTTTTTAAGACTTGGCACGTGGTTTTCGCATTAACAGAAAAAGCTTAAAGATTTCATTTTTGAGGAACAAATTTGAGGTCTGTGAGGCTTATATCCGTGATCGACCTCAAGACTTAAATTTGCTGAAAAAAAAATGATTACCTGAGAAATTCTCAGTAGGTTCCATATTATTTAAGTCAGATTAAACGTTAGGAAGACAAACATTTATTATTATTTGTCTTATTTGTTACGTTACTTACGTGACTTTCGTTTCCTTGTATGTAAGTATTTCCTTCACAAGACAAATACACAAACAGTCCAATAACATTATTTCATGTTATGACAGTGTTTAATCTAAGTCCGCTCAGATATTTTGGTCTCTTTGGATATGTTTTTCAGCTACGTAAGGTTAAAAAAAAACAAAAAATAATAAAATGAAAATTGATAAAATGTCTGATCAACAATACGTAGGTACTAGATTTCCTATAAGTAAAAAAATTGATTTTAAAATTGACGCTAATCTTACTTTTCTTTCTAGTGGCAAAAAAAATAAATCGTAACAATTTCAACCTTAAAGTTATTCCTGTGGCATTGTGAAATGTAGTTACATTATTCAACACAGTTAACTGTCTTGCACACAAACTAAACAAAATAGGGGCTCACTGTTCAACTGCGCTTTAATTAAGAAGTAGGTATGTATTTGTTGTTGACAAGATAATATACATAATATTTAGTAGGTATAATTGACCGACAGTACAAAGTAATTTGTCACCAAAAAGAGGAAAAAATCTCTTACTTTTACAAATTTTCCGTCGAACAAACAAGGCTCTTACGCCCCTTTAAACATCAGCAAAGGTAGCTAACCTATTTATATGTTCAGTTTCCTTAAAAACATAGGTATATCGTCTCATTTTCCCTTACACAAATATCTTGTTAGTAGCCCAATCAAGAAAGTAGCATCGTCAGGCGAAGTCTGTCTTATTAAGACAAAGCTGGTAAAGAAAGTTTCTGATGCCAAGAAGGCATCGAGCCGAGCGTCGTAATGAAGAATTTATTTGATTACTCAGTCCCTCTTGCGTGTAATTATGTATCAGTATTTCATTGCTCACGTTTATGACACACACATATACCTACCTCGTTTTTTTCGTCGTGATTTAAAAAGTAAACAACCAAACATACATACATACGCTCAAAAATAATTTTTACCCTCCTAACGTAGTCGATTAAAAAGAGATTGAGTGTTGAATCCAAGACTTAGGGACAATGTTGAATGTAACTCAGACCAAAAAATATATAGTCTCGTCTTCAGAACAAAAAAGTGAGGTTAATTTTTCTTTCTATTTTACGATCTGTGGTATGTCACCGAAAATTTTCCACCTAAGTAAGGTACCGGAAAACGTCAATAACAAATTATTACTATGTTTTTTTCGACTACGCTCTTTTGTTCTGTAAACTGAGTCTATATATCTTTTGGTCTGTTGTATGTATTAGATATAAAAATAACTTACGTATTAGGCACATTTCTCATAGCTTTGTGCCGCACGAAGACTGCTACCAAGGTACCATTGCCGACGACTCCAATCACAAAAATTAGAGCAAATATTAGAGGAACGATGTATGTTTCTGGCCTCTCATAGTACGGTTGGTATGATTCTGATCCGTTCATATCCAATGTTAGATTGTAGTCTTCTACGGAATCCATGGTTCATGTTATCTGGAAGAGAAAAAAATAGTCAATTATATTTTATAGTACAGATACCTATAGTATTAACTTAAAAACCTTTTAAGCTGGGCCGTATACGTCAAAAATTGGGAATTTATAAAGAAAAAAATAAAGCCCGTTTAGGTTGTAGAGTTTGCCAATGAATAAAGTTTTTTTTTTTAACTTGTCCTATTTATAACGCGGTTTTACGTAAACCTTGTAATGGAGATCACACAATTTTCATGTTATTTACAGTTTTCAGTACTTATTGTTTAATTGATTTCATCACTTAAATATCATGCTTAAAATTACAGAAGCTGTTTTGAAAACTAATGGTTTAGTTTTAAAAATAATACAAGTTAAAACAGGACTGTATACGTTTAAAAATCATTACTCTTCCTTCGCAGTTGGATAAAAATTTATAATACACAAAATCTCGGTGACTAAAAAATGTAATTAAGACTTTTGATACTCAACCACTCTACGTACGAGACAAACTAATGTACAGTCACCTCCAAAAATATTTGACCCTCCCTGAAAACCCACTTCCCGGTGACCGATTAAACTGAAATTGTGGATACCTACGTAAACTGTTATGCAATAAAGCTGGTACGATGATGCTCGCTGATATAGTGTTTTTGGAAGGTCAGAACTTCTTTCAGCTATATCAGCAAGCCCTGAACGTCGTCTAAAAATATCTAACGAGTCCAATTTCGTGTGGTCTAAAAGTTGCTATGGCCACCTTCGGTCTCCATCATCGGATTAGCTTATTTTCATAAACATATTGTAGTGTCATGTCATTATATGCATGCAAAATTTCAGCTGAATCGGACACCGAGAAGTTGGTTGTCTAAAGGGGGTCACATAATTATGGCGCCAGGGGGTTCAGATATTTTTGGACGTGACTGTACATTGCTTATGTTATTAAATACCGGGGTTGGTTTAATCCCGGAAATGTGCAGAGTTTGGAGATATAGCCGGAATTTCCTTCGCATACTTAGTTAAATTGCGGAAGAAGTTTGTAACGAGCTTCTTAGAACCTATTAAAATTGCTGAAAAGCAACCGGTAGACTTGGCAGTAATGCAATAAATAAAAGTATTTTATACTAGTGAAACCGCCGCCGCTTCGCTGTGGGAAACCTACGCCGAGACAAAAAAAAAGTAGCCCAAGTTACTCCTTATTACATTAGCTACCCGCCAGTGAAAGTCCCGTTAAAATCGGTCCAGCCGTTTCAGAGATTAGTCGGATCAAACAGACAGACAAAAATTTAAAAAAAAATTACATTTTGGTACGTGTACCCTGTAGGTATACCTACATACTCGTACGTATGCATTTCAAAAAGCGGTTATTTTAATATTACAAACAGACACTTCAATTTTATTTAGTTGAATAGACTATTTATTCCCCGACTCCCGTGGGTATGTGGTATTACCCGATAGCGTTAGAAACAGTGTAATTAGGTTATTCATTTAAAAACGTGTATTAAATTTTAAGCCATGTCAAGAGTATAGTAATACATACCTACAAGAGGAATTGATAAACCTTTTTTGAAGTCGGTTAGTTAGCAAAGTAAAGTACAGCTAGTACTCACAACAACTGAACTAAAAGTTAAAACAGAGTACTTAAATTGACGGAAGTTAAATGAGAACTGTAGATGAACTAAACGTTATATTTCAAGGCGCTTTGTCGCAAAGTTTACCTTGAACTTAATAAAGTTTCCTTCTTTAATAAACCTTGCTTTGCTGTTTTCATGTTAATTTGTTTTATCGTAACAATCATTTACTAATTTTAGAGTTGTAATGAAGCCTGTAGAATTTATAAAGCGCAGGTTGTTGCGATTAACTACGAGTATATCTAGACTAGAATTACATACTAGCTCAATTTCCTTTAGCTATTATAATGTTAATTTTTCGCCTTTGAGGAAATTGCGAGTTATTTACGCCACTTTGCGAAAGTCGGGTTTTGTTTTTCGTATAGGTATAATGTTCATTTATTTGATAGGGTTTACAGTCCAAAGAGATTGACGGATTTTAACGTGTAATGTGTCATTGTCATTTTCTTTATTATACCAACAATCCTCCAATTTGGGTAGTGGGGTTTTTTATTTCTCTGTTAATGATTACTCTTCCTATTATCTATTTATTAATTGTTCATGTTTATTCTATCAATTACTGTTTTATTTTGTTGTGTGTGGCCTTATTAGCACTTAAGGTAGTCAAAGAAATTTAAGATAAAATTATTCTTTCCCTATCCCGGTAGTATCTTAGAAACGGGTAATAAATTTTCCAAGATTAACGTGTTTGTGGAGAAAAGATATTTTAGAATTTATTACCCGTTTCAAACAATATGAGTTACCCTTCTGGGTAACATAAATATAAGTTATTGAAGAAACTTTTCCGGTAGCGAAAAACTTCGCCATGTTAACCTCAACGTCATTTCTCTGTATTTCTACGTATTTCCTTCGTATCTTCTAAGTACGATGAAGCACCATTTAAAAGGTCAAGTATCAGTATCTTTATTAATATGTGAAGGTCTTAAATTTAGATTGCGTTTTAATAATGCAAGCACGTACGAGTTTTTAAAGTGGCATAGTTAAAGTTTATTTGGAGAAGAACAAAAAAGTTAAGTTTTGTTTTAGCCAGCCAAAATATAATTAAACCCTCTCTTGTGCGTTGGTGAAAACGAAATAAAAAAAAAATGTCATTTCCACATTTGACCGAATCCAATGATACCTACATCAGTTTCTAGCTGGACTGGTAGAGTGTAGCAAAAAAATGGACAAACATACATACATACATGCCCTTAAAAACATTACCAATCTCCTGGAGCAATCGGGTAATCATCTCTCGCTTCCGTTATTCAATACGAACTTGTCACAACGTTTAAGAAATTGTAAATAACTAATTATTGTTTGTTTTGTTAATTAAGTTCGCAGTTAAATTGTTTCGTGTCAGAAATGCTTGGAGCCAGCTGTTGTGGGAACGTACTACTCAATTTGTAAGGAAATCCGACGCTTTTTATACAGGGTGTAGTAGATAATTGCATGGATTTATATCTGTAGTTAATTTGCTTAAGTAATATTTGTGAGTTGTTACTAAAAATAAAATTATATTTAATGTTAATTTTCTTTCTTTTCTTATTTTCTTTTCTACTTACTTTCTTGGTTCCTTAACTTTTTTTTTTAATTTATTTTGGGCAACAATGATCCATTATTTTGTTTGTAGTACATATAATAATAGTATATAAGGACTTAAACCTATATAATATAGGACTTAAAAACTATGTAAGTACACCTATAGCTAAACATATTTTACAACACAATTTCTGTTACAATTTACATCCTCCACAATTTTTATTAATCTTTTTTTTCTTTTTATATATCAACGACTAGTTGTTACAAATCCTCAAAGGGAGTATCAAGTATCCGATGTAACACAAACTAACACTTATTGGATGTTACACAAGACCAAATTAACTAAGAGCGACGTCTATCTTCGAGTGACGTTCGCGGCGCCTCATAAATATTTTCTCATTCATTTCCATTCATGAATGAATGAATGAAGATGCTGACTCAATGACACTCAGTCACCGAGACACCAGGCGGTTAGCTCAGGAGTTATTTTCACTTATAAGTTGTATTAGCATTATTCATTTTCGTCGCTTATACTTTTTCTTTTTTGGCGTTTAAATAAATTTTTTGTTTTGTATTTTTGTAACACTTTTTTGTGTAAATATTTTTTAGATTGAAATGAAGGTGTTTCTTAGTAAGATTCCGTACTTTGTACTGTATCTACTCAAGTGGCTCAAAGTTGTTAGGCTATTTAAAGAAGGACGACTTCAAGCAGTTAGAACCAGTAACCTCAACAGGTTGTGCAGTTCGAACAATTTTTTTTAACTTTTTTTAACTTGTCTTATTAAAAAAACATTGGATTTTTTAAGATTGGATCTTCAGACTTGGATTTTCAGACTAGCGTTTTTTATGCGCGTATAAGCTCGTCTTTAGAAACGCATGTAGTCTCGTATAGGCGCGCCTTTTGAGACACGCGCAACTTGTACGAGCGTGGACGCGTTTCTAAGCTCGTATTAATTTCTAAGGTTGATACTGACAGAACGCCATTACCGATTCGAGCATACACGCTGAAATATGACAGTTTACGCGCCTCCAGTTTTTTGAAGCTCGTATCATAGCATAGCTCGTGTGTAAGCGCGTATACTAAATCGATCGTATACGCGCAGAAAAATACGCTAGTCTGAAACGGCACTAAGCACTCCGTCTATAAACACAGCCTTAGTTTTTCAAGCTGCAATCAATCGTCAAATTCGGTCATAACAATACTCATCCATTTTCATTTCGAGTTGTTTTTCTTTTTTCTTTATTATATCTTACGAGTACATACTACATCTACGTCATCACTTGTTAGTGAGAGTGGTTGATGTTTTGTGTAATTCTCTTTTGGAGTTTTAAGAATTACATAGTATAAATTGCTGGACTTTGCTAGATGTAAACATTAAAAAGATAGATCAGTTTAACTTTATTTCATTTATTTTTTCGGGTTATTTGTGGTTGTTGTTAAATGGTTAAAAAAATATATTTTTAACCTTGGATCAGAATTAATGGTATAAACTTTTTTTATTCCGCGAAAATAATTATGTTATTACAAAATGTATAAAAATAACAGAAAAAAGTAGTTAGTTTTTACATCAATAAAGGTTAAATTACAAAAAAGACTTTTAAATTAGTTACCTACTACATCAAAAACGATAAAAACTTGTTAGAATTGTTTTTTTTTCCAAAAAATCATTTTAATCCAATGTAAGTACAGACAGATTTAATAACAAAAAAAAAATTGTCATTAAACTATAATCATTACAAGAGAAAAATATTCAAAACCCTTAATTTAGCATCTTGAATGAATACGCTATATTGCAAGATATTTAACTTAAAATATTCATTGATATCGTCACTTAAATATTCGATATCGCGAGATATTCGACAGCGGGAAAGATAGCCCAGCCCTATTTTAAATTCAAATGAACCATTTTAATATAGACTTCCACTGAATATCAGGATATATTGTAATATTTCTTTCTTAGCCTGTGTCAGGATTACATTTTCATGATATATGAGGCCTTAGGGTTCCTGTAACTGATGAATAGAGGGTTCTCTCTTTGATTAGGATTGGTTGTCCATGGGCAACGTTGACCACTTACCCTCATAGCTTGTCTGTCTGTTAGTCATCTATTTAAGTAAAATATATCTGCATATAGATACCCCCGAATACTAGAATCAAGCTATAGTAGGTACATTTTTTAGGACATTTATACCAACATTTTTTTCCTTTATAAAGCTTTAATATTTCCGAAAGCACTCCCGGACATTGGAAAAAAGGCACTGCACTTTATGTTTGAAGTAGAAAAATAATTTCAGCTTAAAGCACAGACTAAAAAATATATAGACGCAGTCTTCGCAACAAAGAAGTGTAGTAGAGAAAAACATAACGTTAATAACGTTTCCCGGTACATTTCTCGGCAGAACGTGCTCGATGACATAATGTACAAAATCGTAAAAAAAATTACCTACCTCACTTTTTTATTCTAAACATTGAGTCTATTATATTTTTTTAGGCTGAGGCTTAGAGATCATAAATGAACGTCAGAAAAAAAAGGCTCAATTCTGATATCGATAAAATGAATAATAAAGAAAATATACCTAATATTCATTGATAAGTACCTACATAATTTAAAAAAGAATAAAAGAACAAAAGCTTCGGGGTTGTAATCCCCTTATTATTTTAGAAAAGACATTCTGAACACCAATAAACTTGGTATTTAACCCTCAAAGT
>LGAG01000274.1:6055-16611 GCA_001278395.1 Lerema accius | reverse complement strand
CGTATTACGGAGACTCATTTCATATTCTCCGCTCAGTTTTTCTCCGTGAAGTTGGTTCCTATCTGCATAATATTGACAAGAACATGTGATGAAGACTTGAATTTTAACAGAAATTGGCCAAGTGTGAGTTGGGTTAGACGTAAAAGATTCGGTATTTTGTGCAGATACCCAGAAAAAAAATTGGAAATATGGTAGGTAATGCTTTTTTTTGAGTTAGTGGCAAACCCAATTGTTTGGAAGACTTCATGCCACCCGAAGGCCTCCGACAAGGTTTAACGACTGTCGTAACGAAAACAACTTGACCCGATTGTATAAATTTCCCTTCGAAGCACGGAAGTGCTCAAGAAATTTTGCCACGAGCGGTCACCCATCCACTTTTCGACTGCGCTCGCAGTTGCTTAACTTCGTCGATCGTTTAGAATGTACGCAAGCCGCCGGGCTATAAGCGCTTTAATAAGAGTTAAACGTAAAGTGTATTACAACTGAAAATTTTGGAAAAAATATATTCATAAATTTAAATTATTTAGAGATAATATATAAAATATTTTTTGTAAATATAGTTGAGGATTTTTTAAGTTTTTTAGTTAGTATTATATTTAGTCTAGTATCTAGTTTAAATGTTTTAGTTACACCTGTTAGTTTGGTTACATAAACACAGGATTATCGAGGAAAAATGAGGGCCAGTCCTGTCAGTTCTAGTTCAATTTAGTTTTATAACTATAAAGTACAGTAAACAAACTACAATTGTATTAAATTCTCTGAAGTAGATTAACCGAGCAAACGTATCTACTTGTTTCAAACTTATTGCAATATCTAAGCATCTTCAGCTTTTAAATAAATTTCAAAGTCAAAGCTACGGTTTTATTAAAAACTCGTACCTATAATTTAATTATACGAATATGTTTGTGGAATGTGTTTAACTGTAAATGAGTGGATGAGAGACTCAGACCAAAAAATAAATAGATTGAGCCCTCAGAACAAAAAAGTGAAGTCATTAAACTTACTTTACGATCTGACATACGTCACCGAGCCCATTATTATTTTCTATTTACGTTTTTCGTTTTCGTTTTGTTATTCCGAATTTAAATTCAAAATATAATTTATTCCTGTAAGTAGATATCAATAAACGAAAGCTTACAAAAACTACAAACTACGCACACGCCTTAAAAAAAACTTATGTCGGATTCGAACCTAAACCCTTCTAACAAAACCCACGTTCACACCACTCAGCTATAATTCCTTGTAAGCAACAGAAGTAATTCAGCATTCTCGTCGTTATTATTAACATAGTGTCTTATTTCGCCTTATAAACCAAATTAGAATTACAATCTGCAAAATTACTTATGCCGTTTTACATTTGCGACAAAATGTCCTTCCTTATAAAAACATCTGCGATGGCGCTATGCTTGAAATGAAAAGGCATTAAGTATACGTTTATTGGTAAAGACTAAGTTTTACTCCTGAAACTTGCGACGTCACCGCAATAACTACGCCCCGTCATTGTTATTCGAATGCAAGTGCAAAAACGCAGCGACAAATTGTCGCATTGAAATTATTCAGACGTGCGACATTTTGTCGTGTCGCTGTCGCATCACTGTCGCAGGTCTGAAGAGACCCTAAGATTTGTGTTACCTTTAAATAATTGGGATTAATTAATTCTAACGCTTTTGTATTAAATTCCAATTACGTAATGTGAATTAGTTTTGACTTAGAAGTACCTACGTAAATCCCTTTGAGTTTAAAATAATTAAACGTCTACGTCTGAGTTATTCAATCTAATTAGTACCTGATTTATAATATTGGAAATAGCTCTTAATAAGACCGTATAAACAAACATTTTAAGACATTTGATAATGAAATGGATAGATTGTAAATAATTTAATTATAACTAGAGGGTTAACTCTTTGGGCGAAATTTAACCGTAACACACTGTCAAACAATAGATAATAGACTACTTATCCCTAGCTGACCGCTGTAAATGTCAACTCTCAACGAAGGCTCCTGTTTGACGTTTCTATGACATGTCTAAATTATGGCGGGCGCAAACGTCCGTAACTCAAAAATTATTGACTGAATTGACAGTAGGGAGAACGGGGTTAAAGGAGCCAGGGATAAGTCTATTTCATTATGGAAAGGTTTGCGTTGACTCAAATTACCCTTGGCGCTTTTTACCCTGCTGTCCTTTACTGTCAATGTAAATTCAGAATTTGAAAAATTCCGGATGTCTGCGCCGGGCTTATAGAGTTCTGAATTTGAATTTAGAATTTGATTTTTGATGCGAATTACGGACGTTTGCACCTGCCCTTAGAAGCAAAAAGAAAATGAAGTGTAATGACAAAGAAAATGAGTCATTACAGTTACTAAAACAAGATAAAAGTACTCTATGAAATTTACTTTTATTGATACTATCCAAATAAGTATTGCGGTTTCGTTTGGATAAAATAAATGTTCCTTCAATAAAATAAGTAGCCCTTTAAATATTCCTGCCACGTTCAACTAAGTGAAAAGTAGAATTCCTAACTTATTGGTGAAGTTAAAAATGGTGTGCAATCGACGGGTTAGATAAAATGAATGGCTTCATACAATAATGAGGCATTGAGGTGAAAATTTAAGTTAAGTTACTTTTGATGCAATATCGCAAGCAATTATTGTAAGTTTGTAAAATAAGTACTATCAAAGAAATATACTTTTGCGAACTTAATTTAATAATTATATTTATGTTTAAAATCAATAACTGTTAGTCTCGTTAAAACTCGAGAATAGTTGGACAGACTAATTTTGATTTAATAATTTTTGTGAATTCCGGAAAAAGTTTAAAAATAAAAAAAATATCTAGGAAAATTTTATTTAAAATTAGAAATATAAGTTTTTCTTTTAAACAGTGTATCGTCAGCGAGTTATCTAGTAAAACTATATTTTATGTATTTCACAACTATGTATATGGCTGGATACATTATAACATATTGGCTATAAGTTGTATAGAATAAAAGGTTTTAGGAATTAAAAGGTATTAAAAACTCTAAGTGAGCTATTAGCTCAGTCCTGAAGGATGTTTAAAGCTATTTTGTCAATTAGGATTACATAATTTAGAAGAGCAAAAGAAAACTTATTATTCATGACGTATTTGCAAATTCAAATTATTTATTTTGTCTCAGAAACGAATAGCTCATTTAAAAAACGCCAAATGTTAGTTATTATTTATCAGTATAAACTGATCCTAGAAAAATACATATTTTACATTTCATAACTGTAAATGCCTTTTACCTGAAAATTCACGCTCTTTTTTCACTTAACTTCTGAATATTTCAATTAATCTACTTCTGCGCAGTTCTGTACCAAAAAGATGTTATGGTTGGTTCTTATCGTATATCTACGAGCTAACATAAATGAATGGTGAATAAAAATTGTGAAGCATGCATTCGACGGGAACGGCGAATGGTATCATTCAATAAAGAGCCATCTATTCATACGGAATGTTAGAACTAGCCGGTAAAGCTATTTATTGGTATTTTTTTACAAGATTTATTTTTGGGTTTTTGTACAAGAAAAAATGTTTCCAAATAAGGTATAACTGAAAAAAACCTAGATTCTTTACATTTTGTAGTGATAAATAAGGTAAAGGTAAAAAATATATTTTTTTTATTTTAGGGAGAAATAAGAAGAAGAAGAATTTTAGGGAGAAATTAAAATTTTCGCTATTTTATTATAACTGTCGACATAAACTTTTTTCATGGGACTGTGTAAATTGTGTCATGTGTAAATTGGTATAAAATACATGGCAACATGGGTAAAAAAATATTTTCCTCCAAATGAAAATTAAAATAAAATGATGATTTTTTAATAGATTTTCCGGGCATTCAAACTTGGGCACAATTTTTTTTTACATTCCAGTCCCAAGGGACTAACTCGAAACCCAGGCAGGCAGGATAACTCCAAATACCTCCAACGATTTTATTACTTGATTCTTCAACTTGACCCAACAAACCGAAATAATTCGGTTTTCACAGTGCGATTCGCACTTTCTATTTTTCCTTTAGTTTCAGGATGATAGGTCACCGCTCGGGTCGAGGGACCGCGCGAAAAGGGCTCGCAAGGGACTTCCATACAAATCAATCTTACTGTTACATTCCCTTATGGCGTTGCTTCGTTTTACGTAAAGGTTACAATAAGCTAAGAGAAATATTTCTGTAGGTATTTTACTTTTTTAAGCCAGTCTCTTTTGAATATAAAATATCTTACTGTGCAAATCTACCTCTATTTGAAATAATCGAGAAGGGTTATAAAGTGAAGTTTATAAAAAACACTACAATTTCTTTTTATCATGGTTATACACCTACTACCAGTGGATTATTATGAAAATATGTATAATTTTTACAAACTTAAAATCTTTTGTATGAAAAGTTATAACCGCAAAGGCCGTCGAACAAACTTGGCGAAACTTAATGGTTCTTAACTAACCAAAGAACCCTGTAAAGATGTAAAAATGTCCTTATATCCGATTAGTACCTATCTAATACGCATATCATTATTAAAATTAGAGGTGCGTGCCGTGGGGTTTGAACGTAGGAAATTCCGTTCGAGAGACCAACGTTAAAACTACCAGACTATCATTGCTTAACCGATATCCGACTGTAATATCACAAAAATAAAACAAATAAATAAACTCTGACCACACACCGATTGTCACATCAATATAATGTCCTGCATTTCTAAACGAAGCGACATAGCCCGTATATTCATATGAGGCCAGTCGTCCCGACATGTATCATGCATTAGCCATTATGAAGATAAACCAACACAATGGAACGGTGACAGCGACAAGCGATAAAATATACCCCTAGACATCTAAAATGAGGTCTATTGTAGCGTGACAAAGAGAATAAGTTTGAAATTCGAATTTATTAATTTTATTTCCATATTTAATATTATGGCAACCAAAATGCGTAAAGATCGATCAAGCCAGTTCCATTCATTCACATACATTTCGGTTCGTATCTTTTGATGGATAATGGAGTCATAAGCTGTAGCATAAAATTGCAACCATTCTACAAATCTAATGAGACGGTGACAAATTTTAAGAGTCCATTTAAGTACATCTGAATAAATTATCTCTTTATGAGTATGTGAACGTTTATAAAAGAAGTTTAGTAAATTCGCCTGCAGACATACCATTGCAACAGTCTATTAAAGTACTTCTATAGTATCTCAAAGAGGGATTGTTTTAATCAGTATCATATGTTACAGATTCTTTTTTTTTTTAAATAAAATATAGATCTTTATGTATTTATGTCTTAAAATAACCTCAAAATGGCGGCGCTTCCCCCTCCACCGCGTAAGATTTTTCACTGTTATCGTTATTCTTCAGCTATCCAGTGGTATAATTTAATTTTGGATGTAGACGATAGATTCGAAACTATAACACCAAACTGCATCTCCCGATTTTGTCATTAAGTATTTAGAATTGCGCCCAGCAGCAGATTAAAAGACGTATAAAAATATCAAATAATAAAAAGATTTAAATTAAAAGAACAAACTTTTATAACTTGTTAATAAGAAAAAGAACTAAAAAGTTAAAAAGTGCAAAATTTCATGTCCCTAACTGCTAACCGATGAGGAGTTCAATCGTCTGGAGCCAATCCTGGTAGCAGTATAACATCTTGCTTACTTAATATAAATATGCATTGTCATCAGGACTGGATCAGCGTGTAAAATTTTAGCTCAATCGGACACCGGGAAGATTTGATTACAAACACCGGGACAGGTGAAACTAAATAAAAGCTTGTAAAATCGCGTGCAGTTCATAGTCAAACAAGGCCGTAACGGTAGTGGTGGATAACTTTTGTGTTATTGTACGATATCGAAGCAAAACATGAAATCCATTTCATGGTTTAAGGCGTATTTTGTTTCATTACCCCGGGTATGTTAGTTTGATGTAAGAACCGAATGGAACCGACAAAATAACAGAGTGAATCTCGCTTGACCATACCGATTATTTTCTGTTATTTATGTATGTAATTTTATTTTGTTATGATATTATGTGTTTTATTGTGATCCACAATGGTTGTTGCTATACTAAGGTAAAAGTTGGGAAACTAGACTATTAAAATACCGCAGACTTTAACAGCCTAAATCCTAGCCTTCCTTAGATTAATAAATAATGATTAAATTGTAACGTACAGCTTTATTCATTAAGTAGTTTACTACTTTTCTTATTACGCCATTAACTTATTTAGGATGTGGTTACTATCCGTTAATGATTTCATAACGGTCCGGTCAAATCTGATCACGTACTGCCATAATGAAACTATTATGACTCGTAAGCATCAATATACGAGAGCTATATATAGAAGGCAATTTAATACTAATACAGTTAACGTGTAAGTTTTCTGTGTATTTATTGTAGTTATTAATGTACTTAATGTAGGTGGGAAAAAGGACAGCTCTAAGAAGAATCGTCATGTTTTTTGCTTACAAACAACGCAAAGATTCAGTGCAGGTACCTACAAACGTCCGATATTTTTTAGATTCTGAATCGACGGAGAGGAGAACGGGGTTAAAAGAGCCAAGGATAAGTTATTATTCTAGCAAGTAAATGTTTGCGTCAGCACAATTTTGAATTTAGAATCTGAAAAATTACGGACGTCTGCACCAGGCTTTTATAATTCAGAATCTAATTCGTGATGCAAATTCCGGATTTTTACGCCCGCCCTAAGAAAATCTTGATGAAATACCCGCGAGGTAGCGCAGGTAGGAAACACATGTTACGTCACGGCTGCAAAGATCGTCAAAGTAAGGAGTGTCGTAAAATGGGTTATCGTGTATTAAACACACATAACATTTGTGTTCAACTCAAGGATATCAATGAGATTTATATTGCCATTTAAGATTTTGATGATAATTACTCGTACCTACTGAGTACAGGTCTCCTCATTACTGAGAAGGTTTAAAGCAGTGGTTCAGAACATTTTCAATATCGTTAACCCTGAGAGTTAAAACTGATTTAACCCCTTCTTTAAAATGTTATCAAAACAAACAATACTTAACATACTTTTTTTGTATTTTTTTATTTTACGATCTTAATATTTAAGTCATTTATTACCCCCGTAAAATAGTTTATTTACCCCCGGGGTAATTACCCCCAGGAAAAAATTTACTCTACCACACTACTCCAGTGCGGATTAGTGGAAGTTAGTAACCAACCCAAAAGTCTTACATTATTAGAGTCTTAGCATCAAAAAGGTATTAAAATAAAACCCATTATGCCATTATATTTAACTTTATTCGGAATATTAAACGTCTTTTCAGCTGGAATAATTTGTTTTATGCTGTCTAGAGTATTCCGCACGGGTCTTCTCTATTATGACAGCTCCTCATTACTAATTCTGGAAGTGAAGCCCATTTCATCGCGAATGCGTCATAGCGAATATTGTTTGTAAGAAGATCTTCTCGAATTGATGTTCATAAATTAATTTTATAGGTGGATATTTGATTAATCTGCCAGAAAAAGACGTAGGTACATTACATTACCTACTTTTTATAATACCAATATTTTTAATTAAAACACAATTAATAGTTAGGTTGATTGTGATTTTGTACCTATACTTATGTTTTTTATGAATCCTAAAATCCTTCAAAGGAGCTGAGCCGATTTTAATAAACAATTTGTGGTGTAATTAAGATCGATTAAGGATCACAATTAGATGTAGAAGTGTGGTTGTCAAGTCTTCAAGGAAGCACCATAACTATTACAGTTCATACAAATAAATGCTTTCATTACAAAAGTTTGTCCAATTATGATGACATATTATCTATAAATTATTGGAGCGCAGACCAAAAAATGTATAGACTGAGTTTTCAGAACAAAAAAATGAAGTATTTTTTACGATTTGGCGCATGTCACAGAGCACGGCTTGACTAGCAATGAACCGGAAATTGTCATCATTTGATAAGTACGTTACGTTTTTTTCTACTACGCTCATTTGTTTCGAAGTCTCAGTCTATACATTTTTTCGTCTGTGACACATACAACAAAATATGTAACTATGTAAAAATGTATCAAAGTTTAGCCATCTAGTGATCTTTGTCAAGGTAATGTTTGTACGCTTTGAAACAACTTTGGAATAATTTGAATATAACTTTGAAAATAGAACTATGCAGTAAAGTTAAAACCATCTCCACTAACTTGCGCATAATTTACTCTTTGTTGGCAATTTAGCAATTTTGCTGCCGACAATTTTGGTATGTTATACACTTGACGAAACTTATGTTATAACTAGCAATCGTTCGCGGCTCCGCCTACGTAATTTTGCCATTTTCGCAATTGTTATTGCTGCTCCTCTCCTATTCATCTTAGCGTGATGTTATATAGCCTATAGGCTTCCTCGATAAATTGACTATCTTAAACTAAAAGAATTTTTCAAATCGGTCTAGTAGTTTCTGAGATACGCGCGTTTAAACAAACTCTTCAGCTTTATATTACTAGTATAGAAGTTTAGATTAGGAATCATTTCAAAAAACTTCACTAATATTGTCCAGGTAATGAAATGGGGTAAAATTTGATCTCAATATGTTGAGGTTAACAAGAGGTATTTTGGCATCTGTCATCAAACAGAGGGTTAGAGTTTAATTGGAATTGTTTTTGACACTCCGCAATCCATTTGATGTAGGTCAAATGGTCGAATGATTAGATAAAATTAAACTAATTCACAGTAACGGCCAGGTTATTCAACTTATCGTTGTGTTATTAACACTTTTCCTTAGGTGATTGTAAAATTCAGGAGGAAATTTAACTAGTAATAAAAGAAAAATACCACTATTGGTTGATTAATATTAGATGAATTTACGCTATTGGATGGTTCACTAGACACCAGAAGGTTCACTGCGATTAGCGAGTATGGATTACGAATAAAATTCGTTATAAATTAATGAATGAGGTATTAAAAAAAATAAAAAAATGTCGACATAAGTACTTTAGCGTATAATAAGTTGATGGCAATCAAAAAAATATCTGATCAGTAGTTTAGAAGAAAATCTCGCAAAAGTAGCCGAAATAGAGACTTTGTATATTTACTTAAGATATTTTAAATTGTATTTTCAATATTTGGAAAGCATGTGCCGTTGCTTTGTATTGAGTAGATTTACATATTTTTTTTTGGAATCGTACTAATAATGGTGTGGAAGTAAATCCTGCAGAAAAAAAGGCAAATTCACGTAGATCCACGCCCTTTCTTGGGGGAATTAAATATATAATAATGGTCTACGTCACTCGCAAATTGAAATAAATCCAATATAATTGTAGAAATCCCTCTTACCGTGCGCATTAGAATGTGAAAAAGAAATGGATATACCACCATTCATACGTTCTAAAAATATTCGATTACATAGAGAATGGGTTTAGGGAACTTAATCTACTTTTATACTTTTATCTCTCTTTAACACTCAAAGAAAACCTGTGTGCGAAAGAGACGCATTATGGTATGTTAGCAATTTCTACTTATCGGGATATAGATTTAATTCTTAGTTTAACGAGAATTCTATAGCCGTAGAGGGCGCCACTGTAATTCTGAATCACGTCGAAGTTTTTCCTTGTCTCGATAAATTTCAAGTCACGCATTTAAAAATCAAAGCTCAAACAAAACTGCACTTTAAGTCCACGTCGTTAAGCTCTTAATCCTTACTTCTAAGTCTGAATCATTTTGATAGCTCGAAAGCTTGTTAAGCTACTTAAAAATGTTAATCTAACCAAATGCGCTTTGTATGGAAATTAACTTAATCTTGTAGAACTAAGATGCTTTGCGTCTAATTCCCGTGGTTCCCGAGTCGGTAGGATACCTTAGTATTCTAATAAATTTTAAGATAAATAGCCTTGTTAGGTTTCTTCGTTTTAAAGAGGGGGTTATTTAGTATTCCGTGGTTTGAGAGAATGAAGTCTCAGTTGAAATACTGCTGAATAAATATTATGCTTGCTATTAAATTGGTGTAAAAAGGTCGCTACGCCCTTTTAAGATTAATATGCATGCATGAGTATGATATTTGGCTTAGCTAAAATTTACGTTGATAAGTAGTGCTTAAAGTTACATTTGTCTAAATATTATAAAATTTAATTTAGAAAAACAAAAGTAACATTAACACAGCGCTTGATATTTAAACAGTCACATATTATGTTGATATCTCTCAGCTGACATCTGTCAGCCATAGATATCAAACGAGTCTATAGTCTATATTTGACACGAGTTACGCTTGAAATTTGTCCTTTGATTTAAATTTAAATGTTATTTAGCACTCCGCGATTTATCTTAGTCTTGCAAGGAATACTTTATAGCTATCTATAAAATTTGTTAAGCTATCACTGTATTCGTTTTATAGCCTAATCGCCTATAGGCTTCCTAAGTATCATTAGGATCTTGAGTTGGATAAATGTTATTTTACGACCAATATAACCTAAGTGTTAAGTTTTGGGATAATAACTTGATAAAATGATATATTTATATCATTTTTCTTTCAATCTTAAACTATAATACGAGCAATGCTTGTATATTATATGATACTATAATTAT
>LGAG01000273.1:851084-864857 GCA_001278395.1 Lerema accius | reverse complement strand
TTAACTAAAAACATTATAAAGCGTTCGTTTTGTATCGAAAAGTAATTTTTTTTTTTATTAATCACAAAACGTTGTTAAGTTTTATTACCAGAATGATTCGTCATGCGATATTTATTAATATCATGATACTTATTTATGTAGTGTTGGCGAAGATATTCAGACGGCGCTTCAAAATAAGCTCTTTTATTCCAACGTGGATTACCGACGGAAAAATGGGCGGGCTCACCTACATACAATAATGAAGCAAGTAAAAATATTCATAATTTAGGAGCAAAGAAACGTTACCTTTATCTTTGGTAATTTGAATTGCATCTATTTTCTTAACAATACATTGGTTAAAAAAATATTTCGAGAAGTAAAAAGGATGTTAAAAATACATAAAAGAGGAATCAAAAAAATAAGAGAACTATTTTTGTTTTCACCTAATTATTTGAAATTTTAAGTTTATTGCAGTGTTCTTACGGAACTGCGAGTTGACTTTTGACAATTACACTATTAAATATGTCGTATGTGACAATTGTAGTAAATTGATCTATATGGAAAAAAATATTGAAACTGAATTATGTCGTAATCTGTATTAAATAAGAGTCAATTTAGTCAAAGCATTTTTATAAAGAATAAATTTCGGCAACACAACGTCATTAACCCTATTGGATGGTTTTTACATAAGGCAAGTATATAAGACGAGTATATAGGTATTAATAGTACATAGCAGGTACGGTAAGCAGAGGAATTTTACTACGAAAAAATCTTGGCCTAAGGACCTAATTTTATAAAATGTTAAAAATTGTAAAGATTTTCAGATATTATATATTTGAGTTGTCTTCACGCTTTTTGCACGAATTAAAATAAAATTTGGCACATAGACCACATCCACAAATTACACATAGATAGCATAGATTTTATCCTAATTTTATGTTGGAATGACTTACTCATGTGATTATTTCGACGTTTATGTATTTATTCCGGAGCAAATTACATTGTAAAGGCCATTATAGGATACTCTTTATACTTTTTTCTATCCTCTTTAAGAGAAATCCTAGTTTTTCTTAATAAAATAACAGGTTACACTGTTGGGCCCTACGGAAGAACTTGTTTCAAATAAATAAAATAAAAAAAATTAAAATAATAAAAATAGATCGAAAGCAGTTCGTTTTTTGCTCTCCTTACGTCGAATTATTGTCTCCACCCACAATTTTGACAGTTCCCTTCTTTAAATAATGGAGCAGTACGCGATTTTAAAAATAAGAAATCGATCACTTAATGGTATTTGCTTATGCCGACATTAAATTTCTACATACAGCTTCTATCAAATCAACTATTAATGTAATTCTTCCTTGTAACTAATTCACTAGTATTCCGCTACAGCTTTTTAGTCAAATTGTAAAATTTTCAGCGTAAATTCCATGTTAATGCTAATTGAATACGAAACGGCGTTTTATTATTAAAATTGCATTTTTCAAGATACTTGTCTGAGTCAAAACAGACTGCGTTTCCTGTAAGAATTTATAAATAAAATTGAAAGGATTTTCGAAACGACCCTTGTACCGTCTGGTGCACTCGAGTGTAGCCGCCTTAACGCGCTTGTTCCTTGTGATTTACCTTCGCTGGGGACTCCACTACATTATGCCACTTAGTTATAAATTTACTGTAGATTTCGCTGTCTATTCAGTAAAGTCGTAGAACACTGCAAATTTATAAGTAATATAAAACCAGATTTGTTATCAAAGTACCTTAAAACTTCAAAATTTATATTTGGAATGATACTCTTTATAAACTTAACAAGTTTTTAAAGTAACATTGAAGATGCGATTACATATGCCCGCTCTTGTAAAAGTGTGGCACCTATATGATATACATTTATATATACACATATATGTTACTGTTATTAAGTAATATGTATTTATTACATCCAATATATCGGGGAGACAGCAGATAATTGATACATGATCAAATTAATCAATTATCGCCCTCTAAGCCTCGAAACTAATGGTTACAGTCATATCAGATTGAATGTGTCTGCATTAATCTTAGTGTCTTCGTCTTAATCTTTTGAAGTGAAAGTCAAAATTATAATTGAATAAATTTCGCTTCTAAGCCCGCATACGGGTCAATGAACTGATTATTACGGGCCTGTGTTTAATGCCGTGAATCTATGAAACCATTTATCTCTATCAATACCTATCAGAGCTATAATAATAGGGCGTTGAAGTTTGTTATTACAATTACAATGGATATCTTTGATTTACTCGGCCTATAATTAAGGTTCAATTAGACTTGTCATGCTTTTGATATACGTAACATAAATTATACGTTTGTTACTAATTATTCTGCTATGAATACATATTTATAAACACGATGTTTATGAAGACCTCCGTTTGTTTTTGTACACTTTTTTATTTCTTGTAAAAATTGCCTTTCTTACTGAATTGACTATTGAAGATACAGCCCTGTCCTATTAATGAGGTCGTCTGGTATTGTTTCTGTTACACGATTAGCATCTTAGAACCATGTAAGTGTCAGTAAATATTAATTATAAAATCAAAACCAGGTTGCTAAAAATGGGCAAATGACTACTCAGAGCGCCATGAAATATAAGTACATATACGTGCCCACATAAAATATATTCCTTCTCCCGGGTAATAAATTGGATTTTTTCGCAGGCGGTGACGCGTCGATCGCGGCAATCGACGTCAGCGCAGTGGTCTCGGTCGTTTCGAAGCAGCGTCAGCAGTCCCCAGGATGACGCTGACGTCGACGACGTGTTCTTCACGCCGCCGGTGTTGACGTCACCGCTCAATCAACAGCACCACGACGAAGTTGACGCTGCTGACGGAACCAAAGGGTAATTTTAATTGTTTTATTTGTTTTATTTAACAGTTGAACACAATAACATTTTTATAGGTATTGATTTCTTGTTTGTGTATAAGTAAATCAAGGAACATTAATAGTCATAATACAAGTGCTGATTAAAACAAGCTATTTTATGCAAAAAAACCATCGTCATAAAATTCCAAATTCAAATTTATGTAGCCGTAGAATTGATTCTTCATTTGTCTTCGGGTAATTTGTATAGAAGGCATTAGAATATACGTTAAACTTTTAGGACTACGAAAACTTGCAATGGGCATAGTATATTGAGAAAATTGTATGAGTAGGAAATAAGGCCAGCTATTCCGCTTGCTTAATGGGTTCACTGATATATTTTTTAGTTTTATTACCACAAAGGCCTAGATGCCGATGTTTATTACCCCGAAAACCCTTATCTAAACCGAACCTTCGTAAAAATGGATGTTTAGGAAGGGTAAGGATTAGTTGCTGATTTAAGGCCATAACTCTCTTAGTAATAGTTATTTTTATTAGAGTAAAGTCACTTTGACCTATATTAAGAAATTAAATTTGAAATTGTATTCTATTTCTACGCCTGCAATTAGTGTTGGAGGCTGCGTCAGTAATCAGCATGCGCATTAATTATGGCGCTAAGGCCACATTTAGCCAACACAGATTTAACGCGTAGGACTCCTTTTTGTTTAGTACATACAACAATAAAATTATATAATAATCATTATAATAATTATATTAGTGTGTCAGTTGGTTGCTTAATACATACAACAGTTACTAATAATCATCACATAATTATTAGTCTATCATTTGTTTTACGCTTGTGAGTGCCCTTCATGAGTAAAGAGACTAGTCGAATAAGTTCCATTTGGTTGCTATTGCGCTGCGTATGTTACTAATAACGTGGATTATACGATTTATGGACCTGTCTTAACGTTTTGTTAGATTACGCTTTCGATTCGTTTCGTCTTCGTTTTGTTTATCGTTCGTATTCGCTTCGGGTTTACTAGGGTACTAAACTGGAATTCTTAAAGGATCTCACGTATTTTGTTTATCTTTATTTTAATAGCTCTAGAAAGAGGGTAATGTTCTTCGATCGTATGAATGTTTGTATGTCTATTTCTTTGGCGCGCTTTACAACTCAAACGGCTCCTTAGATTATAATATACGAAGTGTCTTTGGATTCATTTTAGGAGTGACGATATGTTCCTCCTAAAAAAAATTACAGTTCGTCTTTTGTTTTTTAATTACTGATTACCTACTAGACAATGTCAAAGTTGACAAACGAACAGCGCCTTCACCAAGCAAAAATCAGCAACTGATTGACTCATATACGAGCTGGGGATTCAACAGCGGTAGCTTTTGAAACCACGTGTTACAATAAATAAGTATTTAAAATATGACATGAATTGAATCATAGCTTTACTGTTTATCAAATATTACTAAGGTATAGATTAGTTAGAGCAACCGGCGTTAATGAACGCGAAGTAGTTCTAATAAGTCAAAGTTAATTTCGCCATCAATATCCGCAGACGCCGGCGGAGTTAGTTAATATTCGCGTCAAGTTAAAAGGAACTTTATTACAACGTCGTGCAGTTGTTAACCTGACAGATTAATTAGTTTCAGCTTATACTTTAACACTCATGTGCATATTGAGCGGTGATGTCACAAAATGTACGTATAGGTTTGGTAGTGACGGTTTTGTGCACTCTTACCCCTTATTATTTACCGTACTTAAGAAAAATGTCGAAAACTGACTGACAGACCGGCTGTAGCCTAGACCACTGAATCTAAAAGCGAGGAACTTACCTTCCCTGCCCAGAGGTCCCTTAAACATTGTGGAGGAAATTAAGAACTGATTTTTTGAAGTTTATCTTGTAAGAGAGTGAAATAGGGGATGAAGCGTAGGTAGTTAGAAACTTCGCCAATTTTAAAATCATCAATGTGAAAATCAGTATTTAAGTTTTTGATAATAAACCTACTTAAATTAATTTTATAAATTGGAAATAGCAACCCAGGACATTAGGGCTAAAAGCGTATTAAGAGTAAAGGAATGGTTTTGCTCTTCACATAATAGACATAGTAATTTTTAAACACATTTCAACCAATTATTCAATTATCTCTTCACATTGAGGTACAAATACAAAATTGGAGACCATTTCTAAAATTACTTATTTAACATAGAATCAAATTGCTCCTTCGGGTTGAATAAATTACACACGTAATAAATTATTCAAAGTAGGCGTATTAAAATGAATTCATTTAAATTTTACCAAAATAGTCTCGTAGGTATCCATATACTCGTAGTTCATTTGACAAATTTATCTCTCACCCGAATCTTCGTGACATGGGTCTGCGAAGAAGATTAAATCTTTGAACCTAATGTATACGTAGCACATAGAACCGTTAAAGACAATATCTATATCGTTAACCATAATGGAATGTAACTAAATAAGTCAGAATGGTACGAGTATTGTGTCAGAATTTTAAGAGATTTATTTATTTGTATAACATTGTAGATCTTTGAATTCTTCGTGTTACGGATTTCGTCAAAGTCGTTACAGACTATAAGTCTCATGTGTCTGTATTTCAGGCTAAATATAACAGCCGTTTAAGTGTATACTAAAGATGTGCGGGGGAATTTCTTTCCCCGTTTCTTCTCCTCTATATCAAAGCGTCTTTACGAAACGGAGTAGATACAAAAAAATATCGTGCTTAAGTGTACCATTTGATACCTTTATTAATAAATGATTTTGAGTTTCAATTTACTTATAGTATACTAGACGATGCTCGCGGCTCCGCCCGCGGAAAAGTCGATAAACAAAATATTGATTTTATCCCAAGGGAACCTATAATCGGCATAAAATGTATCCTATGTCCTATTCCTGGATGCAACCTATCTGTGTACAAAGTTTCAGCATAATCCGTTCAACGGTTAGAGCGTGAAGGAGGGACAAACATCCAAACGTCCAAACATCCAAACGTCCAAACATCTTTACAAACTTTCTCATTTATAATATTAGTAGGATGTAGTCGTTTTTACATGCGTTGTTGTAATGATAATTGGTTATTTTCAGGGCACGATCTCCACTCAGCTCTACTGTGGAGTACCGAAGGCCGGAGCGAAGTGTGTCGTGGGGCGCAGGAGGGGCGCGCATACACGCGTCGCTAATAGAACCTCTGGCTGATAATTCTAATAGGAGGAAATATGGACTAGGCCTTGTAGGCAAATTCTTTAGGTAAGTTGTTTTTTTATTATAGAAGTAGTGGACCCGCCCTCGCTTCGCTTCAGTAAACGTATGCCGAAACGATGGTAAAAAAAGTAGCCTAAGTTACTCCTTACTACTCATACATCAGCTATCCGCCAGTGTAAATCCCGTCAAGATCGGTCTAGCTGTTTCAGATATTAGCCGGATAAAACAGAGAGACAGACGGACAGATATTTTCTTTTTATATGCTGCTTTTTTAATATTATAAACAGACACTTTAATTTTATTTAGTTGCAGATATATGTAGATACCAAACGAGCTGTCAGTACCACTATCCCCTGCCGTTGAAAGTTAAAATTGTATTTATGAAAAAGCAATTCTAACTGACTAAGCTCATTATAAATGATTCCTTTGAATTTTTGCATAAATTCCCCAGAAGAAGGGGAATGTTTTTAGAGTGCATGTATGTATGGATGTAGTATGTATGTATGTATGCATGTAAGTATATACAGATAAAACGCCTTCAATATTTCAAGCCTGTTTACCAGATTTTACGTCCATTCATTTTGTACTGCCAATAAATATTTTGGACCCTTGAAAAACTGTATACTGACAGTTTTCTACAGTTTCCTAAAGGTACGAAAGAAGCTTATAGGTAGGACCTTTACCAATGTTTTATTTTAACGGTCTTAAATAAATGAAATAAAACGCTAACACCCTCATACACCCGTAGTAGGATGCCCTGTGTCGCGAGTGGCATGGACAACTCAAATAACCCGAGAACAAATCTGTCACATAAATATCTGCCCCGGCCGGGAATCGACCCCGCAACCCCTCGCTTCGCAGGCAGGGTCACTACCAACTAGGCTACGGGGTCGTCATTAATTAAGTCTTACGTAGAAATAATCGTAACAATAAGATATGGTACCTATGAGATTTGGTTTTTGTTGGTAACTAAACTTTAACCGTAACAATAATATATCAATGTTTTTGAATAAAACGTGTTTCAAATTCAGTTTTCACGAACTATTCAGCTACAAAACCTTTGTCTTGTTACTAGCGGCAAAGTTTTTCAAGGAATGTAAGCTATGGAAAATAGTGTACAAAGTTGGCGTTGGTGTTCATTTTCTTGCTTTGTTGACAGCATATTTAATTTCTTCGGGAAACTATTCCCTTAAATATTATTGCATTGAAATTACGGAAGCTTACGATTTAAGTAATAATAATTGTACGCATATTAAAATGGAATATTTTATCAGGTTCTTTATTCGTTTATCAGAACTAATAAGTGACAGCATAAAGCGGATAATACCTACAGCCCAGCATTTTGAATTTATCACTTTAAATTTTATACTTATTTAGCCATAATAAGGTAGATATTTGAGTGAAGGCTGACAGAAGTTCATAAATAATTCGCCTCAAATATCCATAATGGTGGTGTCACATGGTGGTAACATGGTGACATACGTCAAATTGTAAGAAAAAGAAAAATATGACCTCAATTTTTGGTTCTGAATACTGGGTCTATTTACTTTTTGGTCTGAGTAATTAGTATAGTTAAATATGCTTCTTACCTATTTTATTATTATTCATGGTGTATATTAAGCTTTGAGATGCGCAGTTGGTAATGGCAAATGGTTTGCAAGATTAATAGTTAGCTTGGTTTGACGCAATATCCATCTACCATAATTATTAAAGAGCATTCACGAAGTGGCTCACTGCTCGCCTTGTCATTTACATCGTATTAACATAATGCTTTCTCAATATATTACACGGTAAAGTTAAAATATATCTATTTTACATTTCGTAATCGTAAAGGAGTAGACAACTTCTCTTAGTCATTTTAGCAAGATTACAAAATGCTTACGGGTTTCTAAGAATTAAAATTTAAAATATTGACTAATAGTGAAATTAGGCCCTAAACCGTTCGTAATATGGCGCAAGTTTAACCATTAGTTAATATTTGAACCATTGGTCGCCTTAACTACGGATCAAAAAACCGACCCTAAGTTTTATAGTTTATTTGACACCAAAATTTACCTACTCGAGAGTTTAGAAATTAAAATGGTTAAAGTGGGCGAGTAGAAAAAGAGTTTTAATTCTAATTAGGTACCTTATCCAAAATGTATAATAACGTACCAATTATTAGTAATTACCTCGTTGTGAGTTGTAGAATAGCTTTGGTGAGTGAGCTTAGTACCTCCATAGTCATTCAGTTAACTTTGAACGTGTAACTGTGACTTGCTTAACGACTTAGCAACTTTGGGAGCAATCTCATTTACTGCAGCCCTGTCGATTTTGCATACGTAGTACAGTGTTGCAATTTAGAAGTTGTAATTTACATGTTGGTTTTAAGTTTAGAACAAAAAAATGTACCTAATTAATTTTTAATGGTTGCGATAACATTTAGTTTGGAAAGGTTTAGCAAAGCTTTTTGGGGGCGTTCAAGTATTACGTAACGCAATTTTTGAAGATTTTTGAACCCCCCATGTAACGTGTCATAAAGTTTTTTGTACCCCCCTCCCTAAATGTTACGTAATACACAATTTGCCTTTTTCTTAATTAATATTTTTAGTAATAGAAAAGGTAACTACGTAAAGCGTTATTTGACCCCCCTAAAATAATATTTTTGAAAGTGTTTTATAGATTTTCAAATATATCTTAGCAACGTGCAATGAGTTATAATAGTGTACGCGGAAAATGTAAAAAAACATAAAACACCTGATAAAAATGTTTAGCAATAGCTCGACGTGGCATGTTAGATGTTAGATTCTAATTTATTAAAGCGAATCCTTCGTTAACCGCATATAACTTAGTATAATAAGGGATTATGTATAAAATAAAAGTATTAAATTACCGAATCATTAAGCTCATGTTCTCGAAACATTTAACACAAAAACTCAGCTTATTACAAAACACATAAATTACCCGATGTAAAAAGAATTACCCTATTCATGTTTCAATACAGTTCGTACAGAAACGAATGGTTTTCTGCGAGCGTATTTCACCTGCGGTAATAATATATCACTCTGTTTACCAGAACGCGCATTTAAAACTTTGCGTAATGGCTTTTTGAATTAAATATCTAATGGACGCGACGCGGGCATTATTTATGGCACTACGGTGTTCGCCGATTTCCTCTCATAATTCCTAATACCCGAAGGATTTCTTATTGACGAGTGTATTTGCTAAGCTGTTAGCCGCCACGCCGAACTTTGCAAGTGACAGCTTCTGGAAATGTGGTTTTTCATACCAACTCCAATATAAGTCGAGTAACTTTTGGGTGTAACTTAGAGAAGGCTTCTTTTACTGTTACTTCTTGCTTCGTTAATTTATGGAGTTTAGTAAGCTGTAACTTCGGAGAAGATCTTTATGTATCTGAGAGAATCATAACACATAAATGTATTAGCAATATACCAACATCATGAATTCTCAACTACTTTAAACTGCTCCTCTATGGTTGCTTTAAGAGTGCCTAAAAGTAAATTTATTCTATTTAAAAATTACTTAATGTTAACGGTAGTTTAGTAGTCGAAAAATATCTTTTGAAAAACCTGTCTAAATATATGAAGTAAGCCGTTCTTAGATCAAAATTATTCAGGCTCGTCAATTGCTCTATAGGCTATCGGCTACCGCATTAGGTACAGTCTAGCGAGCTTAAATCCAGCCCTGGCGTTATCTGTAGCTAGCGGGTTTGTTAGCCGTCGAGTTCATGGTCGATCGGAGTTGAATCCATGTCAGTGATGAGTTTTGAATAAGCGCACTCGGTTTTAGTTAATCCCATCATGATTTTCTTTTAGCTTTTCCATGAGCTTTAAGTTAAATATCGCTTTAAAGCCAGCTACTTTTGTTTTTACAAAATAACGCCAGGAATTTGATATTAGATGACTATTTTTTTACGAAAATCTTTGATCAGACCAGTTGGTCTGTCTCTGTATTGTAAGTTTACAATGACTGATTTTTGTTCATCAAAGTGAGAATGCATGATTTTTTTAACAGCAATAATTATATACATAACATAGTCGATGCTTTTTGGTCATTTTTGACATTCCAGTGTATTGAAAGTTCCATGAAAAAGGTTTGCAAATGCCGAGTATTCTGCCAATTTTATAAATACCGGGAAATTCCTAACAAAATAATTATGATAGCATTTTCTTTGAAATAATCCACAAAATCTATATATTAATACAGGTATGTCGTTGACGTTGACTTTGACACGCATAGACCAAAAAGTTTATAGACTTCGCAAAAAAAAGCGTAGTCGAAAAACACATAACGTTAATAACAAATGATAAAGATTCTCGGTACAATAATTGGCAGACGGTGCTCGGTGACATACGTCAGATCATAAAAAAACAAGTAAGGTAAATTTTTGTTCTGAAGACTAAGTCTTTATATTTCTTGTTCTGAGCGAACGAGTCTCCAATCTATTGACATAACGTGTTAGTTACGGTTTTAGCTACAGAGCCACATCTCTAGTACTAATAACTTTCACTGTATCCTTCCAGGCGATCACTAAGAAAGTCGGTGACGAATCAAGAGGAGGTGGCCCGGCAGTTGGACGAGCTGACGGACTACCGACCGTACTTCACGTGGTGGGTCAGCACGGTTCAAACCTTGGTGCTGTTGCTGTCCCTGCTGTGCTACGGGTTTGGTCCCGTAGGCTTCGGCAGGCACACGCATTCTGGTCAAGTTCTTGTTAAGAGCCTTAGTTTACAACAGGTGATATGATATATTTTTTTATACATAAAAATCTAGGGTTATGTGTTTGTCATTCATTCTTAACGGCGGGAACAGTCTGATCGAATAGGCTATTGTGTTGAAATGTTTACATTTCGCATTGTTGTACATCTACAAAACACTTTTCTTGCTTCTCTTCTTTTCTTTTACTATAGTACAGCTTGTAAGAAACAATTATAATTTAATTAATTTTGGCATTACATTAAGTCTATAGAAGTTTAACAAGATTTTACATCTTATCAACATGAATTATTAATTACGACGGTTGAAACGTCGACGAATAAAAATTCTTTTAAACTGGAAAGTATGAAATTACGAACGAATTAGAAACGGAAACAAGGTTAAACATCTACCAAGCGCCACTTGAGTTTATTCTTTTTCGTAATAAATTAAAGTTCCAAGGCATTTCTATGATCGTTTCTGTTTCTTGAAATTGTCGTGTTTCAGCTCGTATTTTTTGTATTTCTTTTCGCGTCATCCATCTTAAATTCCATCAGGGAAAATTTACACCTTTATTGCGCGCGTCGACATAAATGGAAGTGATTGCGCCGACTGAAAATACTCCAGGCGCTCATCGCAGGCTTATTTCGCTGTTACGTAACAGGATTCTACTTTTGGCGGACTCATACATAATACGAATTTAGTCCCGGCAATATTAGGGTGACTACCTTCAGGGAGTAATATTGCCGGCTCCTGGACCCATTTCTTTGTGGAAGATTTTAAACAGCGTTATATCATGCTTTTACTTTGACAAGATCTCCGCCGCTTAATGGTGCTAAGGTAGTGCAAACTTCAATTTCAAGATTTATGACGTCAAACTTATCGTTGGTAAGATGTATAATTTTAATAGGTTGAATGAATTATTTGACTACTTTTTACGTTTTCTTTGGGAAATTGAATCATTATTACTCTGCGTCTATTTTATTATTAGCTCTCACATTATTTTCTTCTTGGTTGATTTAAATTGATGTATTTTAATGAATTGGTAAAATTTTCAAAACTAAAGCATACACATAAATCGTAGTTATCGATTTAACAATCAGTAACTATCCCTACCAAATCTTAGTCATTATAGGTACATAGAAATCGAAAAAATCGATCAAATCTAATCAGATATTCAATCAAGCAGTAACAAATTCTTAACCACAGTTGTGTCACATCATTAGTATAGTAATTAGGCGTGATGTCAAAAAGCTCCAACACATGTAACATGGTACAAAGTAAGAGTATTAATGAGGGAAATATGGGTCACATGAGCTTCGTGGGTCCCTTTTGTCTACTTTTTGCCGCTTTGTAAGTCGCTCCCTATCTTTTAGGAACTTGTTCTACCGTATTATTTGCACTTAATTCGCATGTCCTTAGCGATTTTATTACTGGTCTTCCGTAAGACTAGTTAATTGTGCCGCGCATTCTTGTTTTAAAGGTAACAGCATTATAATTAGGGAAGATATTCGATAGTATAGAATTGGCAACTAAGTGTTTGAGAATTTAACTGAGAATAAGAAAAATCATAACCCTTCTTTTGACTTCGCCGTAATCGAGTGTCTATTACTCAGTCGCTGACTCAATGTTAACTATGTAACGACATGCTTACTACGATAATTTATAGCGAAAATAACTTAAATATAATAAGAACCTATTAGTTTGATTAATGAACAGTATTTCAAGTCGCTTTAATAAGAATTTTGGATTTTTTAGGCGATGGATACCCATATTTATACATACCTATATAAATATGGGTATACCGTTTCATCGCTCTCAGCAGTAAGTACTGCATCTGACAAAACTTACTGACCGCATCGCTAAGTATGTGACGTACAGAAGGTCTCTGTGGTTTCGTACCTTTTAGAACCAGCAAATATGTCTGCAAATATATTTTACGTTTCAAGTAACCCTGTTACATTTGGGTGTTAACGTTTTGTTGAGTCTTTGTGGTTTAAATAAGTCTTTTGGGCTTAAAAATAAAGCAAAGCAGGTACTTAATTTTATTAGAATCTGGACAGTTATCAGTTAATATTATTTTTCATTTAAAAATTCATCGTTATTATTTATCTACTTGCAAAGTTAAGGATCGTCTTTATTAAAAAATCCGGAGACAACTGAACGTTGAATTTGAAAAACTTAATTTTAATGTTCTAAACATATAAGTATAACTTTTTCTTTCAGTTCAGATTCTTTCCCCGTTTCTTCTCCTCCATATCAAAGCACCTTTACGAAACGGGAGTAGATTCAAAAAAATCACGTGCATACTTGTAGCATTGATACCTATAATACATGAATAAATAATTTTGAATTTTGAACTCTCTGTATTTCTGTATTCATTCAGCAATTCTAAAAGAAATATCTAATTATATTTTCACCAGGTGGAATGGGAGGAGCCAGCGTCATTTTGGTTGGGGCCACGAGCCGCGGATCTTATACATTTAGGGGCGAAGTTCGCTCCTTGCATGAGGAAGGACGCACGAATAGCGCGGGCGATAGCGGCATCAGCAAGAAGAGAAAGGGATACAGCGTGTTGCATACGAAACGATGACTCGGGTTGTGTGCAGTCTTCGAAAGCAGATTGTTCGGTGAGACAACCCATACTAATCCTACTAATCCTAATGCTTAGATCTAATATTTACTAACTTTACTGACAACAGCATGTATACTTCTGTAGAAGAACTAGGTTTCTCAGATCACTCAGGAACAATAATTAACTTCCCAATAGAAAAACATTGCAAACAAATAACTTGGTCCATAGAAAAAAGACTATTCACCAACACAAGTATCAACAATTTTAAAAAACATTTAAAAACTATTAACTGGCAAGATTTGCTTATAAAAGAAAATATTAACGAAAATTATACAATATTTCATGAAAAATTAATAGAAATTTTAAACATATACATACCAAAACGGAAAATAAAATTAAAAACAAGAAAAACGCATTGGATCTCAAAAGGCATTAAAAACTCATGCAAAACCAAGAGATTACTAAAAA
>LGAG01000273.1:828318-848219 GCA_001278395.1 Lerema accius | reverse complement strand
CTCGTATGCTGTTCTTTGTTCACCGGACTTTATGTGGGTTTGGTTCGATGGTGGAAAATGCGCTTTTTGTCGATCGATCACTGCCGTTGCAATAATGAAAGTTGTATAAATTACGTAGTTTTAAATTTTGCATGGGACGCTGCGTTTCAGCAGTGTTGTCGGTACCGTGGTGTAATGTTTTAATATTAAAGATGTCACGTTGACGGTCAGTTTATTCTTCATCTATCGTGCCTGTAATATGAAAGTTTTCGGTTCTCTGCAATGAAAATGAGGCTGTGAAAACTATGCATAAAGTTAATAACATTAATGCGCGTTATTCGATGGCCAAACGAGTATTCAAAAATTGTGCCACAATAGAACGATACTATTGGTTGTTGTCGTGGCACAAATTGAATGGATGCTGAAATTGTAAAATTGTAAAAATATTGTAACTGACGTTTTAGTGAGAAATTTGTACATAGATATGTATTGTTGAATGGTGGAGGACAAACTTATCGTTCATGGTGACTAATATTCGCAATAGCCGCCTAGCAACATCTGTTACCATTTGGTACACACATGTACTCGTATAGTCATATCTCCTGTGTCTCAGTTTCACATTTATTCCTTCAGAAATGTAAGTAAATTGTATGTTTCAAATATTTTATTCCACCCATACTGAGCATTGTTAACGTATTTTCACCGTATCCAATATCGAAACAAATTTTGCAAATACCTTCCAACATGTTAACCACTCATGTAAAAACCAGCCCGAATTTTATCGATTATGTAAGAGAATGCATGCAGATTGTCAAAATATATATCATAATATGAAAATGATAATTAACTAACTCTATGTTCTATTCCTGACCTGGTCAAAAACACGAATGTTGCAACATTCCTTTGCTTGTGTAATTCTGGTATTGTTAAGATACGAACGCATAATCTTTACCTGGCTAATACTAATTACAAAGCCTAACCACAAATCTGCGAGTTCAATAATAACTGTTTTCAATGAGATCTAAAAGCAGAAATAAATTGCTGTAGGTGCTAATTGTATCTACCAAGGTGACAGGAGAAAGCTTTCCATTCATCCATCGATGCGTCTCATT
This sequence comes from Lerema accius, assembly GCA_001278395.1. NCBI lineage: Eukaryota > Metazoa > Arthropoda > Insecta > Lepidoptera > Hesperiidae > Lerema > Lerema accius. The sequence continues at coordinate 847,128 of LGAG01000273.1, read as the reverse complement.
GGCTTGGACGCGAATTGGGCGAATTTAAAAATGATCGAGAACATGGCCTGTCAAATGACTTAACCTAGATTTTTATGTAGGTGTATAAAACCTTACTTCCAGTTAGAAGCTGAATTTATTATTCCTAAGACTTCGATCCCATCAGGTGCAAGTTGCCAGTGCAGTACAAAGCTACCAATCAGCTTTAAACAGGAGTACAATCTAAAGAAGAACTTGCGTGTCAATATTTTGTCAGTTCAGCATTCACAGAAAACACATAGGTAACACTAAAACAAAGAAATATACAAGAAGTCTCCATAAATACTTGTCGAGCGCTATTATAGCAAAGTGGTTCAATAAAATTATTACTAAAAATGGTTGGAGATTAGCTACAAATTAAACATTCTCTAGTTTTCTTGCATGTCGACTTCTGTTCTCAGGTCTCAAGTGTAAACTGTAGTTAAGGTGCTTCTCGAGGCCACCCTGTTGAATGTGATAATTACCCACCATTAACTTACTTGTACTTGTTGTATGAAGTTACAATGGTTTTCTATGTATATTCTGTAACATATATGAGTACGATCCTTATGTAAGTTTATATGTGGCTATGCCACGTTTGCGTGCCTTTTACGGGAATGATTTTATGTCACATTGTAGGTGTTGTTAAATTTTTTACAGTTGTATTTATAATAGCATTATTTGTTTGTAATTTAATTATGCAGTGTTAATTTTTTTTATTGATGATATTGGTTTAAATATTTAGATGTTCTTCGCATAGTCGTAATATGGTAAATATTTTTATAAAGAAACCTTTAACGGATTTTTTATTGTCGTGTGGCGTGCAAACGATTCCCGTAATGAGGCGAATATACATAATTTAGTATATTACTAAATAATGTAAATAATAGTAAGTAACGTGTAACATTTTTTTTTAATTTATTCTAATTTTTTTATGAAATTATTTTGAAGTCATTTGGATCATCGGGTGCAATATTACGTTATTCAGTAATAGTTTTAGGCGCCCCCCACTTTTAAGTTTTGTCAATTTATGTAGGCACATGACGAAGTCTGCGTATATTAATATATTAATTTGTAACATATTTATGCTAGTTATTATTATGACCTACATTTATAACTAGATGACCCGGTGTTATATCACTTACAGATATATGCGTTTTATACTAAAAACAGATTGCTTTTATCATATTTTATTTTTGTTTTTTTCGATTTTTTCTATATTTTGTGACCTTTAAAACTTTTCCTGAACCTTAATTTTATTTAGCCAAATCGGTTCAGCCGTTCTGAAGTTTTAACAAGACTGACGAACAGCAATTAATTTTATGTATTTAGATAAATTATGTGTATTATATTTCGTTGCGAGATAATTCAAAACTTCTTTGCTTATTTATTTGTTACATTTAAATTTTCTTTACGAGTTTAAGCTAAGCTAGTCATTCGGAGTTTTTTTTTTTTCTGGAAATTTAGGTATATTCTTCGATATAGTGTCAAAATTGGTCTATTTGTTTCTAATTTCATACTATGTGTATGTAACAACTTGCAAAATGACGGTTACCTAACGTGGTTAAATTTCAGTCAAATCAGTCTAGTTTTCTTTTAGTTAGCACTTATCTTCATTGTTTCCAAATAATGCTTATAATTATTATGTAGCTTTAAAGATTAATTAAATATCGATACATTTTCGAGGCAGCTAAAGATCAGTTACTATATTTTTTTCTTTCGATACCTATACCACCTGAGTATTGAAATACGTATCGTATCAAATTGTAACTGAGATTGATTTTAATGGTATAGGTAACTAATGAAAATTCTTTCAAATCGCTATACATATTATAATCGGTGAATATACCAAAGTTTTATGTACATATTTATGCCCAAGTAGATTTATTCGTTAGCCAATAAAGTTTTTTAATGTTACTTTGCAGGTGTAGATTCTAAAATATTTTTCTAGGGGGTCACTACCATCTCTTAGAGCAGTATTATAATCACTATAACGTGTTATCTCGTATTGAAAGATCAGAAAGACGCCTTATCATCATAACTTTACGGTCTTACTCGTATTTCCTACTGGTATTTCAATGATAATAAATTTGAAAAAGCGTAGTAAGGCCTGAAAAAGTTTTACAGATGATAGTAACTCCCCAGGGGAAATGTAATAACAGTAACAATTTTATACACGTAGATTTAATAATTTTCTTAAGTAGTATTAATTGCGATTGCATAAATAATCAAATTAACGATGTCTGAAGTGGCACATATTTATTTTTATATTTGTATTTGAAGGACGAACATTTACTTGAATGACTAAAGCAATATTACCGTATAAAAATAACGAAGGGAATAATAAATAAATTAGGATATGCGAATTCCTTATATTAAAGCAATGTTGAGTTTTAGTATTTCAGAATTGTGAGGTTTATTGTGTCTTATGTGTTGTATTTCCTAGTATTTTTTTAAATAACGTAACAGCGTTACGTAACGCGTTGTATAACATGTAACGCATTATAACATTTTATAAGACCCTCCCCACCTAAATACTTACGTAATATATTTACGTAAATAATTACGTAATACTTAAAAAACCTTTAAAGAGCTCTGTAAGTTTCTATCTTACTTTGTTTTCTAAAGATGCTTGTTGTCATTTACAATATGTCTTTCAACCCTTAACTTGCTTATAAGTTTTCTTTCTTCCGTATTTTTTAAGGACTATAATAATTATAACGTAAATAGTATTTATTTATTTTATTGTTAATTTATTGTTATCGTCCATACCTGGTCAATTTGGTTTTTAATAGTTTAGTTTTAAGTTGAAGCAATAACCAAACATATTTCAAAACAAAAAGTGTTAAAAATGTTAATCCCTTTATTTTTATGTACTTTACTATACCTACGTTATGAGTTTATACAAAAAAATGCATGAAATATACATAATTAATATTATTTAAGTGATTTATAAGTTTTAAAATGCGTATTGTATTACTTCGAGTCAATGTTTAAATCTAGTCCTACTTAATAACCCTTTTAAATTATTATATAGGAACTATTTATTTTAAGTCTAATACCAATATTTATTCCTATTTATATCGTTATGTGTTACAGTCATAGCAAATTACTAATGATGATGAATTTTTATATTAACTTTCATTTATTTTGAACTTAGCTATTTTCAATTTAAAAACGTTTTCATCCAAGCTATATTTAAACAATTGTATTAATGGATTATTTGGCTGGTACACAGCATTATGGTCAATAACGCTGTTCTCAAACAATTTTGTAAATGGTACTGGATGTTATGGTAATTGGCAGACCGTACCGAATGCCTTTAGGTAGTCAGAAAATCTATGAAAGTACCTATCTACTCTTTATGGATGATATGTTATGAGTTTAATAATTAATTATGTCCTTTTTTAATTAAAAATTGGTTTCATTAGCGTTAAAGAAACCGGGTCTTTTATGATGTAAAAAATTCAAAACATTGACTGAATCTTGCATGTATTAAACTTATTTGATACTTTCAGTTTTGTAATTTGAAACTTTTAGTAAAGAAATTGTTTTGTAGAATAATATGTAGTGTTATGTATAATATCTTAGTTCACATATAACTTATTTATAATACCTACCGTACAAATTTCGTAGTTCTAATTAATTTATTGCATCGTACTTTGGTATGCATGATGTGTTTGTATGAGAATTGTATTATTCTGAACGATTCCATTTCACGTTCGATCTCCAATTGTTTTTGCACAGATGTGCAAGATGGTGAAGTTATCAATCGATTGTATATGAAACTTAAGTGCCACAAATAAGGGCTAGTTGGTAATGTCTCAGATTGTCATGCACAAATTCATCCTTTTTACTTATTTTAAGATGTATCTGAACTATTGATAAGTCTTTTATGAGTATTTATGAGTACACTTATCAAATGATGCGATTGCACGTAATTACCAATGTAAATGTATTTTTTATACTAAAGCAAAATCGTGTCGTGTTTGAGTGATGTGTAAAGTGTGTTAAGTATCTATTGCTGGCTCTCAATTATGCATTATTTTTGACTAAGATAAGTTTCAGCGATGTATATCGAAGTGGCCTTGCGGCCGGCGGCCGGTGGACTGTTTTCAGAATTTAAAGTTAAGACAAAACTTACATATTGTACATTGTGAACATACAACTAATTGATATTCTATTCATAAGGAAATGGTAAAGTAATCTTATTGTAAACTAGCATTAATCGAACAAAAAACCTTATTATCATAATATCATTGTGTTTTATTTTACGATACTATATTTATTTAAAATCTGATGGGTTGGTGAAAATGTAGTCGGGCCACTAGGGGTTTACTAAACTAAAAATTACACTATTGCAAATCTACTGAGACTGGAACGTAATCTAATTATCATAATAACAAGCTTATAAGTATATTCTGCATCCAAGTAGGGACCAAATTGAAACGCAAATGACGCATATGAAATTAGCAAACTTGAAGCAATAATAGTAAGTGGTCGCCATTGTCGCATATGGATAGTGCCATACCATAAGAATCGCCGATGCTTTGTTACCTTTTAATGACAGCTTTTAGGCCTTCCTTGAAGAATTCATAGAACCTTTCGAGAAAACTACAAAATAAGATCAAAGTAACTATGTGATAAAAGCGCAGGAGGCAGATTTAAAATAGATGGTCCTACCAGCATTTAATAAGTATATCGTAATTTGCTACTAGGTATATTATAAGGCCTATTTATCATACGTGTACAATAATGGACTCTTGGTCTTTAGCACATATTGGTGTGACTAGCTTTCCGCCAGCGGCTTCCTAACGATAAAAAGTATCCTATGTCCGTTCCTAACTTCAGTTCTATCTTCATACCGAATCTCATCAAAATTGGTTTAGTGGTTTACGCGTGAAAGCGTAGCTGACAGACAGACAGAGTTCTTTCAGAGAGACTTTCGCATTTATAATATTAGTAGAGATTTAACTAACCCGAATCTGTTCAATATAATAATTTCGGTTGAATACGTCATCACCACTACCCAACTGTCCCACTACTGGGCTCGGGTCTCCCCACACAATGCTAGGGGTACAGGCCATAGTCTACGACGCTTACCAAGTGCTATTGGTTTGAACACGTGCATTTACAGTAAATTTCCGTACGTTTAGCGACATCTATTAGAATTTTCCTTAAATATTTCTGCCCTTCGCTTGATGTTGTTAGCATCTCTGTATTGTGGTGCTGCTAATGCAATAATATGTAGTTTAAGAAAATTTAACAAGATGATGCTGTTACTAGATTTCAATATAAAACTACTTTCCAATTTCAATAATACCGCACGTGTAAGAAAAACGATTGATATTGCCGACAATATTGATAATATATTATTCGCAAATCGTAAACAAGTATAAGGCTCTTTCCACGTGTGCGATAATATGCGATTTTGCAGCGACTAAATGTAATTACAAAAATATGTTGTATTTGTTATCGTTGCCTATAACTTCGACTGTATCTCTCACTAGTTGATGTATTGGTTTTACATTCTTGATTGAACATTTGTGTAAATAAAAATATATATTTACATACAAATAAGTGGCTTGAACGTTGGGCCCCCGAACGGGAGTTCCTTCGTTCCAACCTTGGCACGCACCTCTGATTTTCAAAAAGTTATGTCATATAAGAAACTATTGCTTGCTTCGATGAAGGAAAACATCATGAGAAAACCTGCACACCTGAGAGTTCTCCATGAAGTTCATAAAGGTACGTCATATATCCCTCAAACTATGCAGAAGACCCGAGCCTAGCAGTGGGACAGTTATGGGTTAAGATTATGTTGCTATATTCACTACTTAATTTAGATGCAATATCGATTTTGACGCACATCTGAAAAAGGATGGTATTCAAAATATGAGATAAAATTATTTGATTCAAGAAGGTTAAAGGAGCAAAAAGACTTAAGATAATTTTTTAGACGTAGAAGTGGGGTCTATAATAGATATCTACGTAATATTATTATTATCAAGATTAATATTCATTTCTTTAAAGTTTCTAATAAATTAATATTTTAAAGACTAATTGCTATCAATTTACGTTAATAAAGTTTAAAATTGAATATGGCTTAAGAAAATAATATTTGAAAACTAGGTGTCTTCGTCTGTAATCTGTCAACGCTGTTTGTCACATATTTCGGAATTGCACCTTTATAAACTGGGACCAATTTTGTTGTTTTCATTCATGTTATAATTGGTGGGGGGATTGTCATTCGTCGTGTTCTGTGAAATCACATCTTTAGTCTATGCTAATAAAACTATAATTTACTTCTTTCATAGTCAATTGTCCTTCGGCTAGTTGGACAGTTTTAATCCCTTTATTTTAATTTCTCAATAGTATTTTGCTAAGTAACATAGACAAATATTATTATTTACAATAATAGGTAATTAATAAATAATTGCGACTATTGCGAGTGCCATCTCCGTGAGAATTTATAATATGTACCTAAAGCAATACAATAACCTCTGTTTGGAATTATTAACCATGTTGGAACTATTAATTTTACTACTAATATCTCATATTGTGTGCAACACGACTTGCTCATTTTTAAGAATAATGCAGTGTAGAAGTATAATAATTTCGCATGTTTGAGTTTACGTGACCAAGAAGCTAACTTTTTTTTTTAATTATGTGAAATTTATAAAGCAAAATTCACACAATTATAAGTTTTCTGATTAATTATAGTACTCAGTCGTCGATGGACAGTTGAAGTTGACATTAATGTATTCCAATCAGGTATAGCAATTGAGTTTTTAATCAATTATTTAACAAAATTAGTCCGCCAGTATAAATAACATGGTATACAATAATATTGATAATGTAATCGTACGTAAAACCCACCACCAATTGATATAGAAGACCTTACTCTTGTATTATATAACAGCAGTTAATTTTCTATACAATTTGAATATCGTATTAAAGAGCTCTTATTCAGTTTGTCTTGGGAAGCAAGATAACGTCAAACAATCTGATAATATTTCCCCGAAAATTGCGTGGCTTCTGCAGCCTCTATTGTAGTAGTGTTCATATAGGAATAGTAATAAGTCGTACTCAGACTTATTTAGGAAACGAAACCGTTACAAAGTGAGTAGATTTTTTTTCTATTACTCTATTAGACTATAATAATATTTCGCAGTGATTCTCTGTAATGGGCAATTGATGAATAAATCATCTCAAAGATTATAGTTTTTTGAAGTTATAAAGTACCTACACTGCCAGACTTTTTTCTAACGCTATTAAGCGTTCAGGATAAAATTTGTTTTTGTATTTAAGACATTTAAGCAACATACAGATAGCTGTAAGTGCTGCTAACTGTATATATGCCTGATATAGAAAAATAGAAATAGGGTGGCTGAAGTTTTGGGTCCGTATTTTAATTTATTCTGTACCCTAAGCTCTATAGTAACGAGTAGATCAAAGTATAGATTTTGGTGATCCAAACTTATCATGCAGTGAGGTATATTGTAAAGCAAAACAGTGATATCTCATGGCTAAAGATTCCAGAGGTAGGAGGGCCGTTTCTCCCAATTTGGATTGGGATCTCTCTGGGGTATAATATATCATTCTGTACAAGAACCGCGCAAGTTAATTTACTGACTTTGTAAATACATATTCCGTCCCTATTGTTTTGTTTTCTACTTTCTTCCTATTTTAATTGCGTTATTTTATTAATATTTTATATCGTAATGATTATAAGCACGCATGAAATGTAGAGCGTTAAATTTTTTCGGCTTTTTGTTAAGGCTGTAACATAATCTATCAATTATAAAAATATTGTTATGGCGTTGTAGTCATCGATCATTTATATACAATGATCGCTGGTTGTAGTAGATTTGTACTGATGAAATCAATTGAAATCAAGAAGTAGGTTCCCATAATAATACTGATATTTTAAAGTGCATTTAATAATTCACCTTTTTTTAAGTAAAATCGTGATGATCGTTTGAATTCCTTACAGACTATTACTCCTCTCATGATTTTATGAAGTTTCACGTAAGATTTCACAAGAGTTCATATTAAGTCAATAATACATTCTTAGTGTACCTAACTGTTTTATTTCTAAATAAGACCATTAATTTTAGTATTAAGTATTAACTCGAACTTTCACTTCAAAAGTTGTTGTCTGTCTGTTTGTTTGAACGCGCTAATCTCAGAAACTCCTGGACCAATAAAAAAAAAGTTTAGTGTAAGATAGTCCATTTATCAAGAAAGTCTATAGGCTATAATAACATCACCCTAAGATGAATAGGGGAGGATCAGCATTAAAAAATATGGCGAAAACGGCAAAATTACGCGAATGGAGCTGCCGGCCATTGCTAGTATAATTATATAAATTGTATAATATAAAACTATCGTTGTAATATTGTAATATATTGTTATTACGTTAAAATCATTTTTACTTTATGACAACGTAGCTTGATAAATTCAAGTACTATGAAATACGCAAGTATTGTTGCGTATTTTTTTATCTTCCTCTCAACAAGTTATCGCCTGTCATGTCAAGTTTCCGTTTTTCTCGTGAAGAACTCAAAACCTTATTTTGCAATTGAAGTGGCCCAAGGACGGTATACTTTGTTTCCTTATACCTTATTTGCTTTAATTATTTTATATCCTTTTTATTCAATTATGTTTAATGTTATTTATACATAGGGTACATTATGTCAAACACATTCAGATGGAAGGTTATATTATCAGATAGTTCAAGTTTGCCATGTCTATACCTACTTTCTCATCCAAAATCCTACTTCCTGCTAATATTATAAATGTGAAAGTTTGTAAAGATGTTTGGATTTTGGTAGGTACGTCCTTCACGCCCTAACCGTTGAACGGATAAAGCTGAAACTTGACACACAGATAGTTTGCATTATAGGAATCGGACATAGGATAGATTTTATCCCCCTTGGTAGGTACAAATCCAATTTTTTTTTATTACTCTTGCGCGGGCGAAGCCGCGGGCATCATCTAGTAGGTACATTCATAGTTGAATTTCGACAACAGAACGGATCCTCTATAATAAATTATATTATTTTTAGAAAAATAAAAAGTAGTTGCAAAATTTATTGGCCAGACTATTATAATGTGACACTTCATAGCATGACAATTAGTTATTAGTAACGTCATTGATTTTTGTGCTGACCTTCTGCAAACAATGTACGGATAGCATACCTGATTTGTAACGCGCAATTTTTTGACTGCAATTGATTTTGCGCAAAAATTTACTGGACGCAAAGGCCCAGTTTCTGAATTAGAATTCTTGATAAGGAATTTATTTATAGTGTCAATAGGGGAGAACAGGGTTGAAAGTGCCTGGTGTAACTTTCACCCGGCACTTTAAGCCCTGGGTTCGTCGTCTGTGCTAGGCTTAGGGAATACAGAATCTGAATTCCTGATCAGCGTTCCGGATGTATGCAGCCAAATTAAAAGTGAATCAAAGTACTTGTAAATTAAATACCTATCTATCACAACCATGTCTAATCTAATACAATTAAGTTCAATGGCATACGACAATAGTTTTTTTGTTTGAACGAAACATAAACCTACACAAACCGAAACAAAAACAGGCAAGGCTCTTGACATAAAGTAAATAGTTTAAAACAAATATAGATAACATTAGTAAATACTCGTAGGTACTAAGCTTAGTATACTTGCAGTATTTTATCATCCACTTACTATTCACCTAGTTTCATAGTATCTATTGGAAATATTTGGTGTATGACGTCATTCAAACCTCTAATTTTTTAAATACTATGTGAACGCTATTATACATTATTATTGTATATTGCGGGGGCATCAGCTGCAAACCTAAAATTTCCCCATTATGTTCTTAAAGGTGTATGAAGTATGTCAATTCTTTGTCTGAAAATTAAAGGTGCATGTTGGGCACCGACTCAAAGACTACCGTTCGTGAAACCTACGTTCAAACCCTTTTGTCATTACTGCCTCTATCAATCTAAGTAACTAATTAAAAATAAACAATTCTAAAATAACATTAATATAAAAATTATAGTACCTTTCAACTACCTATCCTTAATGCAATTCAAAGTTAATGAATTAATAACAAGCGTCATACCATTTTAGATTTTAATTGGTACAGATTTCATTGTAATCTTTAACAAGGAAGTTCCAATTAATGCGGTAATTACCAATCATCACAAACGAATTCTGTTCTTGTTCGAATATCTGACCAATATAATGATTAATTACGTGAAGCTTTATCTATGTATTATTATTATAATTGTGTAATTAATTAACGATATTAATAAATTATAACAAGTACATAAATAACCATAGAACTCATAGGGCTACAGTAGGAATCCTTTTGCCGTGGGTGTAATGGAAAATAGATACTTAAATTCATCATTCAAACTTTCACCTCACTTGAAATCGAACCGAGGACCTTTTGAACAGCCATCCGGAATGGTAGTGATTGCTCCATACCGTTAAATTAATTAATTATGTTAAATTAAGGGTCTCGCTCTGCCTTTGTCCAGTTTTGTGTTGTCCATGGCATCCACGATACAAGGAAACATTATTTAGGAGTTAATGTCATTAATTTATTATTATTATTAAAACCTCGAACATATCTAAGAACATAATTTTTGCCTCAACAAAATAATCGGTACTACCGATAATAATTTAGTATCTTTACGGGTTCTTCGTGACTTCTCATTTAAGTACAAGTACATCCTCATCGAACTACGTTTTACAATTAAACTGTAAATTGTTAATGTCTCGAGGTATTAGCTCAAGAACGTCTCGCATACGTACTCGTTTGACTGTTATTGTACGCAAGGAGTAATCTATTCTGACATAACACGCGGTAGATTACAACCAGTCTTCAAGAAGACGCAGTGTAGTGGGGAAAGTGCATTGGTACATCGGAATTATTTGTAACGGAGTTAACTTTTGAAAATGTAAGTGTCAAACAATATCATATTATGAATAAAAAGAAATATTACAGTGTCAAAAATTAACCAAACTGCAAATGAAAATTAAATTTTATGTAAGATTATGAATTTAAATTTTACGAATTTTGTCAGTTTCATACTTTTAAACAACGTTCATTTTACAATTATTGTAATTAAATGTTAACGCGAAATTATTTAAATGGCTTGTTTACATACATGTAACGTTATCAATTTTGTATTTCAACTTTATTTAAGTATAAACAGCTGTTGGAGCCAGTGATAGCTATGGTTCCTTTTGAAGTGGATTTAGATATTCATGACTTTTATTTAAAAGAAAGTTATTTTAAAATTCTGTGTTTAAAGGCTCTCAAGTATTCCATGAAGGAATATATTTTCGTTACACATTTCAATTAATTTTTAATATAGTTAAAACGGTGAATAGTAGTGGAACGTAGAAAAAGGTTAGATGCACACTTAATCCTAATTATATGGTAGCATAAATAGATAATTTATTAATTTATTTATAACAACAAATTGTAATGAGTGTCAAATATAATAATGATTTAACATTTATGATCATTTTGTAGTTATTATATGCGTTACGGATATCCATTTTGTTAGGTAAGTGTATTTTGATTTTGTCTGTATGACCGACGGTGGCGAAAAATAGATAGTTTTTTTTCCGCCTTATGGTTTTAGGTACCTAGTTGAATAATTTGTCCTTTAAGGTAGTTTTATTATTTTACGTTTATCATCCTTAGTTATGTCATATTAGGAACACAGATGTACTATTTAGCGTTTTAGCACAAACCGGGTCCAAAACACCTGGTCCCTAAAGATGTAAGATAATAAAGTGTACCTACCAAATGACAGGTTAAATTTTTTATCATTTAGATAAAAAAATATTTTATAACAACACTTCGTTTATACCATTTAATTAGAAAATTATTAAAATTCTATGGAAGTTTGTTACAATTAGTCACAGTTCAACCGCATTAGAAAGAAATACCTACGTATTCATTACGTAAATATCCATAAAAACATTGCCCTAGCTATTATGTTTCAAGAGCAATTCAAGACTATTTCTTCAGTTTTGCAACGTTTCAAAAGGTGATTTTAATTCTTGGACACGACTGTCTCATTAAAATAGTATTTATTGCAAATCAATAACGATTCGCATTTGTCTTGCAAACGGGTTTTCGTTACATTTTGCCGTAACTCGTTATTTAGTACCTAATCGGTGTTCTTTCATGTCTTTGAATAATTAGCTATTTGTATTGACATGAATACTATTATTTACAACCGCCTTACAATTACATTAGTTAGTTAAGTAGTTATTAAACAGTATTAGAATCAAAGAACCGCAACCGGTATTGAGAGACATTAATAATGTAACTAATTAGTATATTATAATCACTTCTACAATTTATTAATAAGCTGTGTAAATAGAGGTACTTATTAGAAAATTGGGCAGACATTTTTCTAAAACATATTTTTATCTTTTGTAGCGTGATTGTTCCCTGAGTTTTCTACATCAGGTACTATTGACTTTTAATTTTCGTATAGGCTTTAATCCATTAACGGGTTACTACTGAGAACGGATTTCTTCTCATAACTGAAGAGACCTAGTTAGAGCCTAGCAGCTCTAGTGCATTTTGGGATTTTTTAATAAAATAATAATACTAACTCATGTCAAATTCAATACAAATTAGCATTACGAATTAAAATAAAAAAAAATAAAAAAAAGTAAAATTCAAAAATTAACATTAAAATTATTTGATTTTAATTTTGTAAACCTTTTATAAATATTTCTCATTTTGGACAAATTTTGGTCTCGCTTCGTTTCACTCAACCTTTTATCAGTATTCCGTGGCAAAAAATCTACGTTCCCGCTTTAAAAGTATTTTAGACAAGACACAGTCATTTAAAAAACTACAAAGAAAGCTTCATCTAAATCTGTCCAAAAGTTTTTGCGTGATGCCTGTATTACGGAAGAAATCAAGTACATTCGTTGATCTGTGGCCTGTGTAGATAAACAATAGTTCCTTACAATTTGTTCTCTGTATCGACAACTAAGTCTACTTACATTATAATTTCTATAAAATATTCAATGCACAGAACTGCACTAAATTTCTAACTATTTACAAGGTGAGATGCTATCTCTCAAGTACACAAGAAGATTGCCTCTATTTGTCATGCTCTATTAGATTTAACAACTTCCTCAACATTATACATATCGACCTCCAGGTTCTTTTAACGAGAGATGTCGCAATAAAGAAATAACTTTAATGGTTTGAAATCGAGAAGTAAGATTTGATATAATGTTCGGTTAATCATTACAATGAGCTTGTAAAAGTAGGCATCTGTGTATATCATTAATAGGTTATTTAGGGTAACTTTTAAGCATACTTTCAAAGATCTAGAAAAAAGATTTTTGCATACTTTGTTATTTTCAAAATATGTCGACCTCCTACCGTATCATGACACTAGAAATCTATGTAGATTTGAATGACTTCCTATGTGGTTCCTGGTGGTGGTGTTTTTACCCGACTGCTTCATACGGAGACTAATGTTTTTCAAGTGTATGTAATATCTATATGTTTAACAAGCTCTACAGTTCCATCGGTTTGATGAATTTCATCATGTGGGTGTTAGAAAATTCGCCTTAATTGTGAAAGTGGCTATGTATATTTTTTATCACGGAACCTTCGAAAAAAAGTTACTAGTCGGTTTTTTTTGTTTCTATTACTTATTACTTGTTTCTTAATTTTAATTTAACCTAGTCTAACCCAACTCTATCTTATCTAAGTAAGAACACGTTATAATTTTTAAGGCCAAGCCTCCTCTTTATAGTCATATCGAACGTCAAGGTCTAAAATAAAAATTACAATTAGTATGACACTGTATTACTTTTTTATGTTTAAACGTATTAGTAGTTGTGAAGAAGTAGAACTCATTAGTGATGGAACCGTAGAAGCTACTAATATTAGTGCAGGTTAGTTTTGTTAGTAAATATTAGCAGTGCATCGTTATACCTGACTGTACTATCCAAGTCAGCGGAAACTAGATATAACAATGTAAAAGTTGGATAAACCCGAAATCATTCTTATCACCTCCAAAACAGCTGTACCTTAGAATTGGTTGATTGGAATGTACGTGGTTAACGAAATAGATTTCTTAACTCGGCAACAGTGCAAGCGAGTACAGTCTTTACGGAAAAAGGAAAACCGTTCGAAATGGCGTAACAATTGACAAGCGGAAACGATTTGCGTGAACTCTTGTACCCAACACTGCAATACTTTTTTCCTGATTAATGGTTTCATCAAATAGTCGTCTCAAAGGTACCGAACGTGGTACTCGCAAAAAGAAATCGGTAATCAAAACACTGAATTAGTTTCAGTGCGGGAATTATGAAGACTTTAAGGGAAGCCGCAGTTAAAATAAAATCTTTTGATTCTAGGTATAAAAACGAAATGCTGACAGGATGGAGATTGGTGCTTTCAAAACGTAAGTAATTTCATTATTTATGCAACAAACTAGGTGTAAATACATACAGTGTAAACATACTTTCTAGTGTTAACTTACCTACTTACATAATTACTCGTACATATCAGGACATTTAATTACCTAATTTGAATTTGGGATGATTAAATTTTTTATGTATTATTTTGTCTGGCAATTTAAATATTGGCGGAAATTATCACATTAATCATCAATATTAAAAGATAAATACCATCCGAAAGTAAGCTTCACTCTTTCATTCGGAAATTCAATAACTGTGAATGTAAATATTTATTGTATAATAAAAGTAAATAGTTCATATTTTCTATTCTTTATTATAATTAGGCTTTGTTAAAAACATTGAATGAGTATTGTAGTGAAATAGACATTCATTCACTTTATTATCTGAAGTGCTTTTGAACTGCCTGTTGTTTGCTGTTTGTTTAATTGCGGCGGTAGTTTTGTTCTCGAGTGCTTTGTTGACATAGTAGAATTTTTATCATGTATCTGTTTATTATCAAGAGCTACCGACTAAGATAACAGGCACTAATTGACTTCAAGACATAAAGGGATATGATTATGACACAGGACATGAATTCTTCCTCATAATAAAGGAGACCTAGGGCACTCCACCTTTCTGCTACATTTCAAAATAAAGGGGAAGTAGCGACCAACCTAAATATCGGATAAAATTATCACAATAAGGTCTTGAAGAGCCGTCTAAAGAAAAACATCGGGACCGCTATAATAAAACGCATTTTTCCACACCGCGTTTAATACCTACATAAACACATTCTATATACAAATGTAACCCGTTACCTTAAACACGTTAAATAGCCAGGGATAACGAATAACTCTATCACTATTAGAACAGATTAAAAAATAGTTACTTCGTCTATAGTGCATTATTTGAGTAATGTTTTATATTTTAAACATAGAACAGTAGTCAAATTCTTATTAAAACAAGCACTAACTGTTAATTTTATAACTCTGCGTGAGATATTAGGCTTTATGTTATCTTTTGCAGCATTTAAATACAGTATTTATTCGTAATAAAATAAGAAAACTTGATAATGAAAGTACTTAACTATATCAAAGTAGGTAACTATTGAGTCACGCATTCTGAAATGTTTTCAGACTTAAAATAATGAATAAGTATTTATTTTATTTACAAAATAAGTCGACCTTTTCTACTTAATTAATTTAGAATAAATAATTACACTTACATTTTTTTTTCCAGTATTTATAATACCACAGCGGTATGTCTTGGCTATTATGGCGTTGCTGGCTATAGCTAATGCGTACACCATGCGAGTGTGTTTGAACTTAGCCATTACACAGATGGTTAAGAAGAATGTGGCCGTGGAAGGGGACCCCAACTTCGACCCGAACGCCTGTCCTGACTACAACGAGGTCTCTAACACCACCATGACGACTTTTGTAACCTACGTCCAACGAAATGGAGAAGTAAGTGCTTAGAATTATGTATTTTGGTCTGTATTTGCCTTGTAATTTAACTTGGCTTCAACCCATTAATGGCCCACTGCTGAGCACGGGTCTTCATTATTGAGGAGGCCTAAACTTTTAATCCTTTAACTAACTTCTAAACCTTTAACTTACGACACTGTAATTTCCTAGAGATATTTAGACTAGGCGCGCACTAAGGCATATGTGCTCGGATTCCCATACAACGTCATAAATGTTCGTTTGGCCACCGCAGCCTGGCTGCCTTGTGCGTGCCTAGTCTTAGTTTCGAATTCACCTTTAATTCTGTTATGTGCGTGGAAAATTAATTTCGATTTAATTAGTAAAGTTGCTTCGTAGAAAGAAATTAATAGTACAGGGACTTAGAAAAAGTATTGAAAATTTAATGGTACCAAAAAATTGGTATACTTATCATTTGTACAACAGTTTACAATGACGCGTGAAGAACTCGTCGGCACGTGTTGCAAAAGATGAAACGCACTTGTAAGATACTTTGACTATTGATAAACAAGATTATCTAATCCTGTTTTCATACACATGTCACGTTATTGTCTCCACAAACATCAGATCATAAAATACGTTTGATAAGTTTAAAACGCGACGTCATTGTTCTTGGTATTGTATTCAATCAATATGAAATTTCTTTTTGCCAAAGACAACAGAATTAATGATTAAACCTTTTTGTTAACCTTAAAGCATTATGTAGTAAAGAAAGTTGTTCTGGGGTGTGGTTTATGCGCAGCCTCTTTTTCTCTATCGTATATCTTGAGTTTTTGCTTGAACGTTGCTCAATTAGATCTTTCATAAGAAGAAAGGTTAATTAATTCAAGGGTTACTGAAGCCGATTTAGTAAAGTGTCTTCTCTCTATAACATCATCATCTTAATTTTGTTTCAAGAAATTCGAATGGAGTGAAGCGACTCAAGGATTGCTTCTCAGTTCCTTCTACTATGGGTACGTCCTTACTCACATTCCTGGTGGTATGTTAGCGGAAAAATATGGTGGCAAATGGGTTCTGGGACTTGGACTGTTATCAACTGCTCTTTGCACCTTTATTACCCCATGGGCTGTTAAAATGGGAGGCGCCACTGCTTTATTCATTCTTCGAGTCGTTGAAGGTCTAGGAGAGGTAAGTCTTTCTAAATTTATCTAGTAACTTAATGTTCTGAAAATCCATACTTTAATATCGAATTGTGTTTAGAGTTTTTTTAGAATTTCTGAACTTGTTTGATAATATTTAATTACTTTCCCATAAGGATTAATTAAGGCTCTCTCTGGTGCGGAGGCATAACTCCTACGTAATTGTATGTGGCATTCACATGAGAATAATTAAATTTAATGGAGACATACATAGTTACGTTAAAACGTATAGAAATAAAATGATGACTTCTTTTTAGGGACCTACAATGCCAGGCCTCATGTGCATGGTATCTCGATGGTCACCTAAGGAAGAGAGGGCAAGAATGGGTGCAATAGTATTCGGTGGTGCTCAGATCGGCAACATAGCTGGGACGTATTTCTCCGGCCTGATAATGCATGAAGGTTCATGGGAAAATGTCTTCTACCTCTTTGGAGGTGGTGGCCTCATATGGTTTATTATTTGGGTAATTATATTTGTCTTTATTATTATGAAAGTGATAAGTGGTATCCGTCACATTCCTCTCGTTTTCAACAGGTACCATTTTATATTCCTATCCCTGACTTTTGGCAATCTGTTTCCCAAGCTCTCTCTAAGATAAGAATGGATGCTATTTGATATATTTTCCAAACAGCAGAAGTTAAAGTGATTATTTTGTTTTCGTTAACTTAATTCTTATATTACCTTATTTAACGTTTTGAGTTAAAAATTAATTTTAATATGATAATAAATAATTATCTATTACTAATTTCAGTGCCTCATCTGCTACAGTACACCAAACACTCATCCATTTATATCAGACGCAGAGAAAAAGTTCCTAAATGCAAACGTAGATTCATTAATACACAGTAAAAAACAACAATTAGATCCTGTGCCATGGAAAGCTTTACTTCGGTCTGTTCCTCTGTGGTGCCTCATAATTGCAGCTGTAAGTATCTATCAATCTTTCTGTTATTATACAATAAAGTGGCTGAAACCTACTAAATGTTGAGATTTTTTTTTTAAAGAAACATAAACACTGTGATCTTTGTCATCAAATGTTATTCTACAATTATTTATCCAGCTTATTCGAGTCTGTGCTCAAAATTATTTTCATTATATGTTTGTTTAAACAAGAAGTTTTTTTTTTTTATATTTATAGGTAATGATTTTATTTCCACTCTTGTTGTTGTTAGTAAAAACTCGAATCGAGTTGTTTTTATTATTGTTAAATACCTAACTACTTTTTTTACAGATCGGTCACGACTGGGGCTATTTTACTATGGTCACAGACTTACCTAAATACATGACGGATGTCTTAAAATTCAACATCAAATCTGCTGGAATATTATCATCAGTGCCGTATATAGCTATGTGGATAGCTTCCTTTTTCTTCGGTCTTCTCTGCGATTTCTGCGTCAAAAGGAAATTCCACAGTATCAAAAATGCTAGAAAGATTTATACGACTATTGGTAAGTTATCGCATTAGCCACTCTTAACAATTAAGAACATTTGAAACGTATTGTACCGCTTCAGTTTAGTTTAGTAGATTTAGAATAATCCAAGAGCTTAAGCCTTGGTAAATCGCGGATTTGAAGAATCTATACATTTGAGAACTCTTGCAAACTTTCTTAAAAGTCCAGTTTTTAACCCTTAATTTGGCAAGAGAAAAAAATGTGAAAATATACGTTTCTCTTCGCATTTTCAGCTTCATTAGGAGTTGTTATGACAGTAAAAAATAATAAAAAAAATCTGGTATGTCCTT
>LGAG01000273.1:807264-818001 GCA_001278395.1 Lerema accius | reverse complement strand
TTGTGGAGAGGGAAGGGGTAGTTACCCTCAGATCGGGAACGCACGATGTAGATATTAAAGTTATACATAACCATTTTCATAACAAACCCAACAATAAATTATAAAATTAGGTATCCCAAAGTTAAGTTATTAAATAATGAAAAAGCAAATTATAATTATACCCGCATACGCGATACCACAATATCTAAACAGCGTAGTTAATGTAAAATATTGAACATTAAATGAAGAATGTATAGTATTGATAACGTGATCATTACCCGTAACTAAAAGAGACGTTTTGAACGCAATCGTGACAAATTAATTTTACGCTTCGCCATACAATGTTACCATCTGTATGAGTTGGAGGAAAATATTGAAATTACTAGCTAATTTATTGTACGTAATATTATTTATCTAAAATAATAAAAGTTATATTTAATGGCTGTACCTGTTACCCTATAAAAAAAATTAAGTAGATTTAATGGCTGTACCTGGCTGGCTCTGTTTACTGAAGAAAGACGTTCTTGTTTGACTTTTAAACGAAGCAGGTACCTACTTGTTTATTTATTTTATTATTATTTATTACGAATAATACGAAATATTATTTATTTATTAAGAAGCAGGTTATTATTACTATTAAATTCCAGTACTATTTAATTTTATAATATCCATCTTTTTTAATAATTGATATCATATGACATGCTCGAATGTTTATAATTTGACAAGCGAGTTGATAAATGGAAAGAGCGGTGAAAAGATGGCCAGTATTTTTTTAACTTCCATACTCCGAGCTTCACATGACATAGACAAAGAATACGATAAATGTTTAAATTCATTCTCAAAACTTTTCCCTAGCTGGAAATCGAACCCACAACCCTTTGGACCGCTGTTTACATTGGTAACTATTGCGCCATACACTTCGTCTTTTATTTAATTGTAATATTTTGTTTTAGTTTTCATTACCTACCAAAAACTAATAAATACTGCATAGATAAAAAAACATTTGTAATGTTATTTAATACCTATCTGCAATTACTATCAATTTGCAGATAGTTAATTATTCATTATATTATTTTCCTGTAACAGCGTAGGTAGCTATTCTTTCAAGTTTTAATCCGTTTCCGCTTTAAATAATTAATAGTTTAAGCGATAAACATTGTATGCTAATAAATCTAGCGAGTTAGCTGGCTATAATAAAGTATTAGTGACGGACGAGTCAATAAGATATTGCTTATTATGATACTTGTACGGTATGCGCGTACGCAGGTACAATGTTTTATGGCAGGATTTGATCCGAGGTTTTGCGCGCGAGTTGATACAACTCAGTCGTTGTGCCGCCATTCAGTCACTCACGTCAATGCGAGTCAATCTCATGGATTTAAATGAATAAATAAAACAATAAGTGCATAGTATCAGCTGACGTCATCGAAATTAAGACCGTAAGTTTTTTATACCTTGAAAATCTAGTGTGACGTAATTTTATGGTGATTTTATTTAGTGTTATAGTTAAGTTAATTAGTTCGCCTTTAATTAGTTTTACTGTGATGTCGTTTCTATGTGTTATTCTAATTCATAGTATTTAATTAAAATAATTAAAATTAGACTTTTTAATACGAAATGCCATCAACATGCGTAATCCGTGGTTTGTAAATTTTTTATTTATTTTTTAATCTGTTCTGTAAACTCACAATTAAAATAAATTTATATATTTTTTTTCTATAATTCGTGAAATTATATTACGACAATTAAAATGAAAATAAAAATCCTTTTGTAACAATGCATAATAGTAACAATAAAACGTCGAATTTTACTTCTGTAATTAAATAGTCATTGATATTATTAAACACATTTAAAAAAAGACTTAAACTTAAATCGTTACAGTTAAACCTTTAATTTTTACATACATTTACTAATAAGGTAGTTAATGTATTAATAAAAGATTGATACAATCACAATTTCATTCGATTTTTATAGCGATTTCATATAAAGTTTCATTCGATTTTCGAGCATTGTAGTATGTGAAACGTAATTCTAATTTACGTTTTTAAAGAATTAGTATTTTCATAAAAATATAATTGCGTACTTTAATAGTTATATGGCAATTAAAAAGTACAACTTAAATATATATTTAAGTTATACCTAATCCGATTTTATTTACTGTGACTGTGTTTATTGATTTAATTTTAATGTTCGACATTTGAAAGTATAACAGAACAGGTTTTAATTTTATATCGAGGTAACATTTCTTCAAGTACATAATTTACTATTACAAGGCTATTATTATCTATTTATCTTCGCACAGCTCTTAAGACTAGGTTTAATTTTAATCCTTTACATTTGTAAGCCTTACACGCATTTCATACTGTTTATTATTATTGTCAGGAATTGTAAACATTTTTAAATAGTCTTTCTTTTAAAGTCTGTGACTTTTTGGCTCTATTAGAAAAAGAAAAGATTATTCACTAAAATGGCAAATAAACGTTACCTTTTGTACCGAAAAAACATAATATTATCTTTATCCGAAAAAAAAAATATTCTAGTAATTCCTTTTTTTTTGCAATATAAAAATCATCTGTAAAAAATAGTTTTAGCTTGCAATAAAACAACACGTTGAAGAAAGATGTCGTTGCAATCATAACTCACACAAGGTTGTATGAAGCAACTTGCTTCACTGCAGAATTGGGAATGAAATGAGAATGAGTAATACTTTGTTATTAATGATACTCGTACAAGATGGATTACTTTTGCGATTCTTGCTAACTTGTTGATATGAAGTAAACAATTCATTTTTCCTTTTATTTACTCAGATGTTTTGAAGTTGTTGTTATATTTTGTAATGTCGTTTGATTCTACATAAAATTTAAAAGGAATTGTATGTTACTTACTACATAGTACCTATATACACTTGCGTATAAAAATCTTAAGGACAACAGTCAGTCATATAAAAAAAAAGAAAAAAAAAGTTAAAACTTGCCTTTCTTAACACAAAACGCATGCAAAAATGCAAAGCTTGTGTTATACCACGGTATTTTTTGTTGTTAGTCCGATTCCAGTTCATAAATAAATGTTTGAGTGACGTTTTTCTACTTTGTGTTTTTGATAAAATTTATCACATTTTCATTAATATTCTACTAAGATCAATAATGTTCATGACTAGATTTACCAAGTTTATCTATTGTTACATTCTCACGTTTTCCTCCAAGTAATATTTATTAAGGAAAAGAGAAACCGAAAATCAAAAATCAGGGCCAATATTTTATATTTAACTCGAATCTTATACAAACTTACGAGTAGGTAACGCACTGAGACGGTTCGGCTTGACTTTTTATCCGCATTAACAATCTTTATTCAATTATTACAGACATTAGAAAATTACTACGTCATCATCATACTTAGTCAATTTATTGATTCCTATTCAAGTACTAATTAACGCAATTCGGGAGGAAGGAGGGGTTTTGGTAAATGATCAGATGAATTACATGGGGGGAGGGACGTTCAACAATCTTTAAAAATAGCGTTACATAATACCTACTTAAACGTTTCTTAAGTTTTCTTATTTTTATAATGTATGTAAAAAATAGGTCTAAATAATGACATAATAAGATGCATGATCCTACGGAAGTAGGTATTTAAACGTAAATTCTGTATTATGAAAATTCCATAGGTATTAGCTTAGTTCATACTAAGTTTAAAATGATTAGAACTAAGCCAAAACGGGTCATAGGTAATTAAGTTTGTTAGTACGGTAACAATAAACATTCTTATAATGTTAAAAAGTATAACATTGTTTTCTTGTTGTGTCAGTCTTTAAATGGGAATTTAATTAATTTTTTTGGCTTGAAATCGCAGGATACAGTTTGGCGTTATAGTTTCCAATCTTTCGTCTACATCCGAAATTAAATTATACCACTGGATTGTTAAAGGATCAAAAAATATTTACAACAGGCGAGAACATTGAAAAATCGCGCGTGGTGGACGGAGAAGTGTCGCCATATTGAGGTTATTTTACGACGTTAATAATAAATATATAAATAAAAATATTTTATTTAAAAAAATAACCTGGAACATGAACTATTCATGACACAGCTATAGGCAGGTACTCATATTTTTTTAATTTAAATTTGTATTACGTCTGATGTTGAAGGAACGATAAAAAACAAGTTACAGATAATAATTATTTCGTTCTTTTACTTTATAAGTACTTTGATGTATAAATTATTCATGGTGATATAATAAAGAAGCAAGTTTATACTTTACTAGTGGAACCGCCCTCGCTTCGCTTCGGTGTATATTTTAAGTTAAAATAAATGACTACTACACGTGTTGTATGTTTTTTCAACATTGCTGTATTTGGATGGTTTTTTACACCTTGGGTTCAAAAAACCGAAATATCTTACGGACCCCTATTTTTTCTACAATAATATATAGCCTATGTTACTCGTAGATAACGTAGCTTTCCAATGGTGAAAGAATTTTTGAAATCGGTCCAGTAGTTATTGAGCCTATTCAATACAAACAAACAAAAAAATATTACCTCTTTATAATATTAGTTTAGATCAGCATTCGCCAATTCCGAGTCTGTTGTAGCCTTTTCTATTAAAATTGTGAAGCATAATGAGAAAAAATTGCTAAAAAAAACTAAGAAGTTAATTTACAAAAAAAGTTAGGTATCTACTGTAGTTGTTTGATTACCAGGATTTGATTTTCGTCAGTAAAATTGCCTATTTCATAGTTCCATTGCCGATTCAAAACAAACCAATGTGCCTCTGCAGCCTAGCTGTCTCGCGATGTAATCGAAAATCTTTAATTTTCACGTTGGATTTAAGGGAGTTAGTCAGATTGAGCACCTTGCCCGCATGCAACGACTTTACTTCTATTGTCAATTTGCCTCTTTATCTCTTGAAACTTCCTATTTCCTAAAAGGCATTGAATGCTTTGTACTTTGTGATTTTTAGACAAAGTTGAGTGATAATACAGAAATGTATAAACAATATATAGCTTCAAAACTAACCCATTAATAGTAAAATTATTTTTCAGCAGTTATAGATAAATTTTGTACATAGCTGTTGTTACTTCCTTATCTACTAAACAACCCAATAATGGTTCTCGTTATATTTCATGCTTCATTACGATAGTTATTTGCCGTCTCTTTCTTACTCTTAATAAATAAAACCAATTGAAGTCTTTTCGGGTCTTTATTGTTTGCATCGTCTTTCGTTGTATTATTTTTATGAACATTATTATATTTGTATATATTTAATGTAATTCTTAACTTCATATGACAGTACATAAAAAAAATTTAGACTACTAAATTTACTTACAAATAATTCAGTATTAATTAACACCGCCTTCATCAAAATCAACTCAGCACCTAATACTCGCTGTAGTTAAACAAACCTACGTATTCAACCATAGATCATATTAATATACGTTCACTAAATTACCTTCTATTCCATTCCCGTGGTAAGAACACTAATAATTCTATAGTTCGTGAACTAGCTTGTTTGACATATAAAGTTAGGTTCAGTTAGAATGTTAGCTGCATTAGAATCCGGAATACGTACAGCAGAAACTAGTTCAAAGTTTTGTTATAGCTATTAAGTTGACGTATATTTGCTGCTACAACTTGTTAACTCAACTAACCTTTGCTTTAGAAATAACCTTACTCGATCAATAATTAAACTATTAAATTAAACACCCAATAAAACGATGGTAATGGTTACTTATAATCAAAAAAGAGACGAATCCAATGAAACCTTAGGTACAAGTAGATCATTTTACAGAAATGGAAATATATACATACATAAACAAGCTTGAAGAACTTTACCCTCCTTCTGGGGCTGTCGGGTAAAGAGACAAATGTCTTATTTTGAAACCATTGGTCGATCGTTTAACCAAACAATAAGAAACTTAAGCAGCAAGACGTCATCGCGTCACCCCCAAATCAAGTGATTTAAGCAACATGAAAAATGCCAACGATACTATCATTCTTACGTGATAGTGCTGATGTGCGATCACCCTTAAAAATTATAACGTATCTCCTAAGTTAATGTTATAAATGGTATTTGAATCCCTACTCTTATGTAACTGAACACCATGAATAGTAAATAAAATGTCTAAGATTTGAATAAAAACGTAACTTTCAAATAACGAAACCGCTTACAATCCAGTGGAATCTCGCTATTTCAAATGTGTTAATAATAATATTTGAACAAAGAATTATTTCTTTTAACACCTCTACTCTTAAACATCACGCGCAAACAACATGGTAATTACATTATTAGAATGTAATAAATATTCATTTCTTGCTATTGAAGGGATATTTCTCGTGATCTTCCGATCGTAAATGTCAATAAAAGTAATTAAATTTATTTATAGATTTACTTATAATACTCGTTTTTAGGAAAAATAAGTTATTTTACTGAGTACGAGTAGGTATATTCGTAGTAATCTAATGAAGTTTTTGTGATGTAGGTAACTTTTAGAGTCTATAATAA
Source organism: Lerema accius (assembly GCA_001278395.1). Lineage (NCBI taxonomy): Eukaryota > Metazoa > Arthropoda > Insecta > Lepidoptera > Hesperiidae > Lerema > Lerema accius. The sequence continues at coordinate 811,525 of LGAG01000273.1, read as the reverse complement.
TTAACAAACGGCAGTATTAAATTTTTGGCAGGAAAACTTATTTCATATGAAATTATAAGGACACAGTTATGTACTAAACTGTTAGGGCTGCCATCTATCTGCGTTGCACCGGATATATTCTTGTCGAAGGAAGTCCGGGACATCCAAGTAAGGCTTTCATAAAAGGTCTGACGAAAGTCAGGACATTTTCTAACCTTCTAAGTACTTTCTTTTAAATATGTTACACATCCCTCCGAATTTGTAAATCCTTTCAATCAATTCAAGTTTTAGAGGTAACCGTGAGTTTTTGAAAATAATATCTTTATTTATGTCTAGTGAAAATTTAACATTTATATTTTGTTTGGAGTTTAAGTACAATAGATTTGTCCAGTAACTTTATTTTTGGTGATCGCAGCCCTATTAAATGCACTAAATTTGCCGTCATTTTCCTTGAAGTTTTGTTAAGTATAAGAAATTACGACATTCAAAAAATTTACCTGCGGTTTTATGGTCCTTGTACTGTGGAAACTACTACCGGGGAATTACCAATCTTTTGAATTTAAGGAAGCTATATTAAGGTAATATATCTTAGTTCTTGCCTAACTGTAGGTACCAAGAGAGTAATATTTTTCTAACGTATGCTTGTTCATTTCTTTGGCTTCCTCTAGAGCGCAAACGGTTCGACGGGTTTTAACGTATAGTGTTATGGATTCATATCCATTGTGAAAATGAAATAGGCTATAATATTTTTATAAATGCATTCCTATTTTTTTACACTACCTAAAGATTTTTTATTTCGCTATTAAAAATATTTTTTTTTATTTATTTTTACATTGACCATCATCGTTAAAATATTATTGTCACTGTCAGTTATCAGGGGAAACTTACGGCAATACATAATAGTTTTGTCAGTCAACAGATTATTATAAGCACTACTAATTACCTTCTGGTCTATACTAATAATATAAAGCTGAAGAATTTGTTTATTTGAACGCGCCAATCAGGAATATTGGACCGATTTGAAAAGTTCTTTTTGTGTAAGATAGTCTATTTATCTAGGAAGGCTATAGGCTATTAACATCACACTAAGATGAATAGGAGAGGAGCAGCAATAAAAAATATTGCGAAAACGTCAAAATTACGGCGGACGCGGAGCCGCGGGCGATTGCTACTCGTACTTTTCAGATATAGTGTGACAATCATCTAAATACATACTCGTAGAAACTACTATAAAGAGATTTAAACGACCTCCAAATCATTCAAAAAGGTCTATTGCGAACTCTTAATATGTAGAGAATACAATAGTTTATATTATTATATACTTTACATATTGCGTAAATATTAAGAAGTAATTGAAATGTATGTAAGTTATATTTTTTTAAATAACCTTAAAACTATAACCTTTACCTAAAAAGGAATAGGTACGGTTTAAGATTTAAACATAATAATGTACTAGTAAATGCTCTTTAACACGTCTCTAGATATACAGTGTAAGTCACGTTCTTCTAAACAAATATTTGCGTTAAGTAGCCGAGGAATTTGACAATACTTAGTTGAAGTGTTTTTGTGTGGGTGTAAAATGTTGATAAAGGAATGTATTTCGTTTACACCTAGGTAATATATTTTATTTTGCACGTTTTTATTATTTAAAAAGTAATTGAAGTGTAATCTAAGAAATACTTTAGTGATGACTTGAGTCTAGTCTAGTAGTAGATTATCTTACAGAACAACAGGTTACTTACTTTAACATAATTTTACATCAAAATAAGCTAAACGAAGATTTAACAGTCACTGGTCCTTACCTGAGGACCTTTACAGACAGAGAGAGACCTGAAATCGCAGTGAAATGTTGATATTTTGTTATATAGAAGTTAGTTTGAATCTAATGATACAGAAAAACAGTTGTCAAGCAATACTTTACATTGCAAAATTTGCAAATAAATACGTTTCATCTTGCTGTCGGTTCGTTGTCTGTCTGACAAGGGCTTTATTGACCCCAAAGAAGTAAAGAGTTAGATGAAAAGTAAAATTAATCAGTCACTTTATTAGGAATTGTACAATCTACATACAGTTATGTTGTACAACAAGTTGGTCATTAGCATCTGACTTAAAGACCTTCTGTAATCACATCAGTAGGTAGTAAAAATATTAAAGTTATAGCCCGATTCTAAACGTCAGTTTTTATTAGATAACAAAAAATAAAAAAAGATAAAAGGTTTTAAAAAATATGCAATCAATATGAAAACGGTATGTTATGTAAAGCTTGGTAATATGGACTGGGTCAACTTGACCCAAAACAACTTTTGGACGCGCGTACGAAATTGAGTTCAATCTGCAGAATATTTTGAACGAAACAAAATATAAATAAAATATCATATGCTGTTTGCTGCGCTTTAAAATTCACTTCGGTGTAATTTTAACCTTAATAAAGGTGAAATAGAAGCGAGATTGTGAATTAGTAATTATTAATAGAAAAGAACAAAACCCGACTTCAAAAAATGAGGAACGAGCTATAATAAAAAAATATAATTTATGTCACTTTCAAATTACGTTGAAATCCTTCAAGCTGTTTCAGCTGTAGAACTAGCCACATGAATAACGTTTGAAATTACCCTTATAACGCTGTTGGGTAAAAAGAATTCAATTTCGATATTAATAGACAATATACAGACTTGTCTTCGTCCCTCAATCGTTTATTAAGTAGTAGCTATAGATGGATTATGTACGTGGCTATACAGCACAGAGCAATATAAGGCTGGGTTCTCACGGTCTGAGCTCCGAAGGACCACACACTGCCCAGCACGATGACAATGTTATTCCCACAGCTCGTGTTCAACTGCGTCAGTCTTGACATTCTGAGCAAATTTGAACTTTAATATCAGTATAATTAAATTATAAAATTGTCTGTAACATTATATACCGCTCCGGATGTGTCAGCGCTATCAACGACACTATTTCCCATAATCCATTGTTGGGGCTCGTCCACAAAACAACGGACCGCGAGAAGTCGTGTTTAGATGCCATTTAATTACTAAAAATACTGCATTGAAACGTCGAGTCGTCATGATACTTGTTTGTCATGAAAACCTTGGCACTGTTCGGTCATTACCTCTAAGAAGTTTCTGACAGCTAATTAGTTAAACTAACGGACTCACTCTGTGTTAGAAATGAAAACTTAAATCATTATGTCTGAATTGAGATCGATAAAATCAGTATTTCGTGATACGTTACCGCTATAATTCGATTAAAAAAGGAACCTACTTGTATCGCCATCTAGGGGAAATATAGGACAACACCATTACGAGGAAAATTGAGCCAGTGCGAGTTTTTTTCTTTTTTTTCCAAATAAAATGTCTTTATTATGTGTTATATTAAGAATAAAATTGTACTAAGTTTGTCTATAATACTTATAATACTTTCTATGTATTCACATCAAATAAAATTTCGTCACAATGTTGTTTACATGTCTCGTAATTTTTGATATTTCAATAATCATTTAAACATTTTATAAAATTCGTCTACGTATTTATATTTTCGTTACTGTAGAAACCCGTGGTAGAAACATTTGTAGATTACGAGTATATGCAAATTATATTTTTAACATAAAATTTTTGTTCATTTGTAAAGCCACGCAGAAATAATGTTATTAGACGCTATAAAATATGGTTCTGGTTTGAAGTAGTTCAAACCGAATTGATTTGTCAAGCTGTCCGACTACTTTTGTATTGAGATTTTATCTTTAGCAAAATTTTACATTCATTAGGAATGTTATGTTTTTATGTTATGTTATCGTTTATCAACAATAAAAACATTAGCCATGTTTTTCTTTGATATTAAATACGCGTTACAAATTAGTTAAATTTGGAAAATACGCGCATCGAAACCTAACTTGATAGTAGATTGTTGAAGTTTATATTGGGATACGCCTGTCAGGGACATCGAGAAAGTTCTATAGTTTTAGTGGTCAAATTTTGACCGGATCCTCTAATAGTTAGATACTATTATATCATACCGGCTTAGGTGAATACTCTTCGACCCCCCGTAATTTAATAACCGGTCATCCGAATCGAATTCTCGTTAATCAGGTATACTAATGTAAATATAATAAATCTTCTTAATACAAAAAAAAATCTTAATTATTATTTAACGTTCTTTTTCAAACAAGTAGGGGAGACCGGGTTTGGTTGTCTCATGGGTTGGTTGTCACAGCGGTCATAACACAAAACTTAACCATCGAATAAGACTGTTGAACGGCGTGGCAGGAATATAAAATATTTCTTCA
>LGAG01000273.1:769687-806160 GCA_001278395.1 Lerema accius | reverse complement strand
ATGAAATAACTATATGAAATGGAAGATCATACTATTTCCTTTAGTTTAAGACTATTTTGCTTAGTGTCCGCCACTGTTTGCAAAGTGGGTGAGATATGCCCAATGACCTTTGGAAAATACGCACACTGAAACCTAACTTGATAGTAGATAGTTGACGTTTATATTGGCATAGGTCTGTCAGGGACATTGAGAAAGTCCTATAGTTTTAATGGTTGAATTTCGATCACAAAGCGGATCCTCTAATAGTTACTATTATATCATACCGGCTTTGTTGAATACCCTTCGACCCCCCGTAATTTAATAACCGGTCATCCGAATCGTATTCTCGTTAATCAGGTGTACTAATGTAAATATAATAAATCTTCTTAATACAAAAAAAATCTTAATTATTATTTAACGTTCTTTTTCAAACAAGTACCTATATACCTAGTAATAAGGTTTTTATTGTATGACAACAGAATAATAAGATAGAAAACAGTGTAATACATTAAAAAAATGTTGTTTAAATGCATTTAGGCATTTTCAGAATTTGCTGTCGAAATGCCAATTTTCTGGTCAATTATTATAATAGGCGAATTCTCAGCGCATTGGTGTCTCTGATGCAACACGCAGACATTTTTGGATGATGCATCGAGATAATTAAGCATCACCTGCCTTGAAATTATGATTGGCAATCGTGACTGTATAAGAATCGTTTTTAAATTTATTTTATTACGTGTCAGAAGTATTAAATTGAATTATGTTTTTCCATATAAAGGTTGTCATTGTATCGTGTAAAATTGTATGTTTTTTGTATTAATTACGAAATGTTACAATTTAAAGCTGCTACTGCTATGAATATTAGGTTTACAGAAATCATAACTAGGGTCATCTCAACTAATAGTAATAAGTAAGGTTATAAGGTAATGATTTTCTGCTTTGAATAATTAAGGAAGTACATAGGCTAGCTTCAAGTTGGGTAACACGGAATTTAATAAGTCGCATAATTTGATGAGTTTTTTAATATACATATAATTTTTTTTTTTTATTACTTAGATATGTAAACAATGTTCTTCAATGTAATTATTGTGAATCGTAACTTCATATCCTATTTTTTCATCGTTTACTTCTAACGGTGAAACACAAACCTTAAGATAATGATAACATTATTTTCTAATACGCTATTACATTTTTTGCTCGATTACATAGTATAGTGCTACTAAAAACGGTAGCTTACTTTATAAGAGGCAAATCAAATATTAAAATGAAGGCTGAATTGGCCCATTGAACAATAAGGTTGTTTCTTATACATCAATAGGGTTGTCTACTAAATATTTAACATCTAGTCTTATATTTAGCGATCCATCCAGAATACGTTTGTGGAATGTTCATTATGTATATTATGTATAATAGACTGTATGATCCTGGATACTTCATACACATTGGTACTGAACTTTTATTCTTTATTAATGTACAGTAATGAGCATAGATATCTGCCCCCCTCCCAAAAAAAAAAACGAACTGTCACACTGTAGAGGGATCAGATAAAATGCTCTTGATCGTACAAATAACAGTTGGCTGATAGGTAGTAGAGTATAAGTAGAACAGATAGAAGGTAACATTTCATTTTATCATATTATGACAAATAAAATAAGTCTATATGCTAAATATTAGATACTGATCTTAAGAAGTGATAAGCAAATCAATTTTGACTTAATCTTAGTTCATTTTTTAGAATGTTTTTCGTCTTTTGTAACCTAATATTTCTTCTTTAGATAAATAAATATCAATGACTTACACCTGCTTCGTTGAACTTAAGATAAATATTTTACTATCTGTATATAGAGGTAGGTACTATTATTAAACCGTATTTGTCTGTACTTGAAAGATAAAAAAACACTCGAATATTTTATAGTTCTTTTTGTATGGTTTAGGTTTATGCAGAGTTTTAAGAAGTTGAAATAGGTTTATTATATCGGAGCAAGAACGAGTTACTTGTACCATAAACTAAGTTATAACGCAATATTCAACTCATTGAGGTCAACATATTTTTATTTATTTCAATCGCCTTTGAGGTTTTAATTATCTTACCATGGTCATTATTTCCATCAAATTGTGTCCGTAGTGAAAGGACCTTTAATAATAGAATTTCAATTCTAATGCGTAAAATAAATTAATTTATTGATTATTTTTATTTCTATAAATAGATTCAATATTCCAATGACAAAGTTCTACGGAATTTGATACAAAATATTTCAAATTTTGTTTTAGGTTTTATTAATAGATGTCACTGTTGTCAAAATAGTATTCAACGCTTGACATAATAGTACTACTAAATTGATAATAATTATGTAGCTTCTATAATAGTAAGAAACTTCCGTGCTGCCATCTAGTAGACAAGTAGAAACACTATGTAATGTATCTCATTTTCTCTCATGTAATTTATGTGTCTGTCTCTTTTTATTGTCGCTTTTTACGTTTCATTGACCTTCAAATCACAACCATCCTAAAGAAGTTTTCATTTAAAAAAAATTATACAAGTGTGAAAAATTCTCAGCCATAAATGAAGTGAACGTAGGTGAGAAGTACTATTTAAAAAAATATATACCTCCTTTAGGTATTTTGTTTAATAAAGAGCGATGCAATTGACAACAGCTATAGACAACAATTAAGTTTTTACTTAACTGATTATTCAAATCCTACATGCTTTATGTTACGTATTCGTATCATTCGTATCGTTGTATTCGTATAAACGTAATTAAAGCCAAAGGATGATTTTGTATGTTAAAGTAGCATAATTAGGTAGATCATTTATTCACAAAACAAATGAGTTATAAAATTTTCAATGCTACATAATTTAACGTAATTATAGACTTTATTCTCTGTAATGTTTTTAAACTCTTTCACTAAATCTGCGTAACAAAACAGTTTCCAGTTCAAATCCTTATTAGTCATATTATTTACTTTGTTTTGCGACATATAAAACTCTATTTGTATTCTTATGACGCTTATCTATAAAAAAAACTGGTTTAAGTATCTGTGTGTAACAAATAAACTACAATTTCTGTAGTTTATCATTAATTAATTAACACAACCTTTTTTGTACTTTATAATGTAAAAAATCTTGTTTCCTTCAAAAATTTTTCGTTTCGATATTTGCAGAAAATATAAAGCTAGCATTAAATTTATCATTGTCCCTCAGTAAAAAGCAGTTATGAGAATACTTAATTGGTGGGTCAGACAGTAGGTGTAACAACTTCCCCAAAAAACTATTTACGTTCGCTTTTGGTCATCCATCGATGATTTAGGTAAGCTTTGTGATGTTTTTCGCTAGAGGTCGCTACAAATGCATGTTAAAATATCTTTTTTCCATTTCCGACTTAAACGATTTAAGACAATAAGCCCTTGATTTTGTAGATTATAATACTTTATCAGTCGTAAATTTAAATTTTTTTTTTTACGTAGTTTTACCCTGAAATATTAAAACGTATCTACTTACTACAGTGTATAATATGTTCCCTTTCACTGTTTACTACATTGTAATGTAAACGATCAGAGATGCGGTACTTGACTTACTTAAGGAATGTATAACGTTGGTTGATTGCCTGATAACAAGCGCATTGTTCAATTGCAATAGCACTCTATACATGGAATAATCTTAAAATCAATTTTACCGTAATAAAGAATAATATTATATTATATTACTCTCTTAAATGAAAATATTCATTGTATAATGCTTTACATTGGACAATTATAAAGGTCCTTACAGATTATTAAGCGTTTTACTTTTTCATCATCATTTACATCGAAATAATAAGTTTTAGACGAATATGGTATAAAAACGACACGATTAGGTCGCTTTCTCTTTCAAGTAAGAACGAGACGGCAGATATTTATCCCACAGATAGCAAGGACGCAAGGACATTAAAGACATAGTGTTTATAACTTAATTAATAAAACATATTTATTTTATAGTTTTCTGTAGCAAATTTTTATCGTCGCGCGTGCGTATGAGTAGCTCCTAAGTCGTCAACGACTTAAAAAAAGCAAAATGCATGCATTATCTGACACTCAAATACTATAATTGGTATTTATTATTATAGCGCGGGCGCAAACATCCAGAATTTGACTGATTCTAAATTTGCACTGACAGTAGAGGAGAGCGGGGTAAAAAGAGCCAGGGGTAAGTTGTGCCGACGCAAACATTTTCATAACAAAAATAGACTTCCCCCTGGCTCTTTTAACCCCGATTTACCCACTATCGATAATATTAACGTAAAATAATATTTTATAGAGTTAAATTTTGTTCGCAGGTCTGGCGTTACATTAGTTTCTCTACTCTTTATTATTTACGTTGAAATGTTACCAAGATGGCGACGGAATATATCAAGATGTAAGTATCTATTTATCTAATAATTCTTTAAAGCCAAGGGCTCTCAAACAGTCTTTAGCCAAATTATATAATTATCCAAGAATTCAGTTTATACTAAAAGGACACTAAAATTTTAATTTAAATACATTTTTATCAATTAGTTGGTCACTATGTTTAAGATGGAAATTAGCATGCTCAAGAAAGGATAAAAATCGGTTACACTCCAAAAAATTTAAGAATTGTAGAAGAATGACCGAATTGAAACATTAGACATTATTACGATCAATTGTACTAGTTACATTTTAAATCAATAGTTTACATCGACATACGTTAACGTTACTATTTTTGCAACGTTCCATTTATTTAAAAGGCTATTGAAAACAGAAAACTAGTAACATGGAATATTTTTATAACAACGTGTTCAGAACAGGTAATATTTCATGCAGAAATTTCATGCCCAAATTAAAACCACAACAAACAACTCTGGTTATTATTTGAAATAACTTTCTGAAATAGAAACGTCGAAATAATGAAATGGACAAAGTTAATTTCGAAGTTGTTTAATTTGATTGTGTAAGAGAAGGCAACTCTAAATTCCTATTAGATATTTTAAACATTTTAGATTATATTATATTAAAGTAACCGACATTAAAATTATTTTTTTAACGTTAATGGCCCTAACTCATTAACGGCCCATTACTGAGCACGAGCTTCTCCCCATAACTGAGGAAGCCTAGGGGATACTCCACCACGCTGCCCAAGTGCGGATTGGCGGAGGAGTTAGTGGTTAATCTAAATGTTGGAATTTTTTATGCCGCCAAGAAGGCCGGCTTCCGATAAGACTTAACGATTGTCACATAACAATATCAACCAACGGCTTAACGTGCCCTCTGAAGTGCGGAAACGTTTTAACATTAATGATGAGAAGTTTCATATTATGGTAACATTAAGTTGCAAAAGTTCTAAACAAAACTTTTTAATTAATGATACGTCCAGTCAGGCCTTTTTCTTGTTTTTAAGTAGCTCCAAACAAGTTCGTGGCTCAAAGTTCGTTTTGGAGTTAAAAATTTCATTAATGGTACTTTAAAATAAAAAGTAATTTATGAACAAAATTTGTCATGGTACACAATTAAATGGCAGTATCGTAACAAGTGAAAGTACTAAACATTATTATATTAGCAATTTATACTACTCGTTTAATTAAAAATGTGGAACTCTACAATTAAAATTTCCACTTGATAATACTATCCAAATTAATGGCATCATTATCGCACAGAACTACTGAAATGACATTATTATTATCGCATTTAAATGTGGTACAATATTATTAATATAATTTATTATTTTTGTATACTGTATATACTGTATCATATTGACTTTATTTTACATGATGTACTATAAGTTACAAAGGTAATACTTGACTACGATCCCACTTGATGGTAAGTAGTGACATAGTCTTGGGTGGTCAATCATAATATTAAATTAGAAATTACCTATTAGAACGACCTAGACCTTGGCTTCCTATCCTCCGGGTAATTATCTCCGCGGGGGCATATCCTTTAATTTATGGAGATGACAAAGAACGTAATTATTAGCATCGTAAAAAAATACAGAAAAGTGTAACTTGTAATGTTTGTTTTGATAACATTTTAAGGGGTTAAAATCACTTTTACTTATAGCTCTTAGGGGTAACAATATTAAAAAGGTTAGCAACCTCAAACCTACACTATATCTATATTCCTATCAGTTCTATTCATCATAGAGTTAGCTATTTATACATTCATTTTCTCCGCTCAGTGTTCCTAATTCCCCAGCGGTATGTACTCGGAATCATGGGTCTTTTGGCTGTGTGCAACGCCTACACAATGCGAGTATGCCTCAACCTGGCTGTCACTCAAATGGTCAATAATACGAGGAACGAAGAGTCACACTTCGACCCCGACGCTTGTCCTGATGAAAGTGAGCTTATCACTAATGGGACGATTAGTTCCAAGCCGGTATGATTTTTCTTTTGTTTTAAATAGTTAAGGCTTTTGATATTCATTAATAAAACTTTGTCAATGTTTGATAAACATTTTTAAGTTAAAGAGGATGGAGTGGTAAAAAATATTTTGTTTTTCTTCTGCCTCATTTTTTTATTTGCCTCCAATTTCATGAAATATTTTTTTATATACTTAATTATGTATTTTTTATAAAGATAAATTTTATGTAACCATTGTATGTGTATGATTTATAAAGCTTGCTAAGGAAGAATAGCTATAAATGTTTGTATAATAATATATTTTTAATATCATCGCTTTTTTTAAAGTCGTATGTTTCTGAACACTTTTTATTACTTTTAACATTTTTATTGACAATATGCTCTGCTCAAGTTAAGAGTTACTCTTCAATATTATGAGTGTAATAGCAGACCACTCCGGTAAATGTAAGCAGTAAATTTTTTATAACGGGTATAAAAGTTAACATCAATGTTTTTATTATTCGAATAGGTTTTATTTGGTTTTCATTTTATTCCTTGCATAAACTTTTTGGTAATGAGTTTTAGTATATCTTCTTAGGGTTCTGTTCTTAAAGGGTAAAAATGGGACCTTATTACTAAGCCTCCGCTGTCTGTCTGTCTGTCACTAGCCTGTATCCCATAAACCGTTATAGCTAGAGAGCTAAAATTTTCACAAATTATATATTTCCGTTGTCGCTATAACAATAATTACTAAAAATAAAAATATTAAGAGGGGTCCTCATACAATAAACGTGTTTTTGTCGTATTTTTAGCTCGATACTCGCACTTTGATATCAAACCATGTCCTTGTCACCACGCTGTACTTCGTAAAGTTAACCGTAATTATTTATATTAAGATATAAAACATATCTGCCAATACAACAAATAAAAAAATAGTAAAGCAAATATAAAACAAACGAAAGGTGATTTCTTATAAAACATAATATTTTCAAAGTAAATAATGGAGGCTAAATCACTGGCTTTGTGCGTTTGATCCAGACTCAGTTGGTAATAATATTTTTTGTTTTTATTTCAGCATGCAATTTTCGAATGGTCCGAGTCAACGCAAGGCCTTATCTTAAGTGGTTTCTACTACGGTTATGCTATAACTCACGTCCCAGGAGGATATTTAGCAGAGAGATATGGCGGCAAATGGACATTAGGAATTGGACTGCTGAGTACTGCTATTTTTACATTATTAACTCCTGTCGTCGTAAAGGCCGGTGGAGCCGTTTGGTTGTTCATTTTAAGAGTGCTACAAGGAATGGGAGAGGTGGGTATTGATATTACATTTTATGTAAGAAATATTGTAAAGTAATAACTTGATTTATGCAATTTCTAAAGGACATCAGGCAATTTCCATACATTGTTGATCTAAAAAAAACTGCGCGACCAGATAGGTTTAATCTATAATGTATTCCGTATATTTTAAGTTCTTAGTATAGCCTAGTTATTGAACATATTCTTAGTTCTAGCCGCGCATTTTTTCATTACACCATAATGTCTGATGTCCTTTGTAAAACCACATTATTGAACTTGGTATGCAATTTATAAATTTCTTTTTTAGTTTGGAACAAGCAAATAAACCTTTATCCTTCAGAACATCTATTAATTAAAAAAAATATCAAACTTAAATAAAAATACATGACATATTACGTGTTAAAAGACGCGACAGTTGCCGATGGTAGGTCCAAAAGTTGAAATGCAAAAATTATTACAATTTTGTTAAAAAGTACAAGTTTTACCATAACTCTATATGAGTTATGTAAATTCTTGAAAATTACCAGCGCTCGTAACTTTGTGTTATGATTTGTGATCGTATTTTACTGTTTGTTTACTAAATAAATGTATGTTTAGGTTTGAAACAAAAAGGCATCATATTTCTCTTTCAATCGATGTATCACTCTATTACGTAATAATCTTATGTAAAGTAGGCAATCACTTAGTTGCCAACACTATATTATAGTAAATCTTGTTTGTTATTTTTCAGGGACCAACAATGCCAGCCCTTATGATAGTTCTAGCTCGTTGGGTACCTCCTCATGAGAGGTCCCGTCAAGGCGCGCTAGTATTTGGCGGGGCACAAATCGGTAATATATTTGGGTCATTTATGTCCGGTTTCCTCATGGCTGGGGACGGTGACTGGGCAAATGTGTTCTACTTCTTTGGCTGTTTTGGAATTCTGTGGTTTTTGGCATGGGTGAGTTAAAGTTATGTACATAATTTCACATAGCTGATAAAGGTCAATGCACCGCACGATATAATACTAACATGTTTCGCATGTTTTAATAATATGGAAAGTGATGTAAAATGATACAAAATTAAACGATATCCCATTTATTCTGATCGAATCAATATACCTCATCGTTATAATGCCTAAAAAGGTACGTGAATAATTCGAATTTAATTCCCTTTTCAATTTAAAACGGGATTTGAGCAATATCTCAATTTATTATTACGTGACGAGTTCAACTTTCCACCTCTTTTTAAGTATAATGAAAGCACGTACGTGTTTTTGATACGTAAAACAAAACACACCATACCATACTGCGTTTAATACACTGACACAATGACATCAGAGAGAATGGTATTCGCAGAGCGGGTTTTCTCGTAATTGTACTCAACAATTCGTAGCTTCGAAGTCCCTACATTTTGATCACATATATTTCAAGTTATTTTATTTATTACTTCCAGAGTCTTCTGTGCTACAGTACGCCGAATACACACCCATATATATCTGACGAAGAATTGAAGTATTTAAATGAAAACGTAACAAGCGCAGATACAAAGAGTGTAAGGGACCCTGTGCCATGGAAAGCGATCGTCAGATGTGTTCCCGTTTGGGCTTTATTGTTTGCAGCTGTAAGTTAAAACTATAAACGTCTCGTTTCTTATACAAAGAAATATACCTATACCGTTTTATTGTACACAGTTAAATGTAGGCACGTTATTTAAACGTGGAAGTTGACACATACGATTAGAATAAGTATGTATTAAAAATATGTCTGTACATTACAATATATTTTATTTTTATATTTCCAGGTAGGCCACGATTGGGGCTACTATACTATGGTTACAGACTTGCCTAAATATATGACTGATGTTCTCAAGTTTAATATTGCGACTACGGGTACACTTACAGCAATACCGTACCTCGCCATGTGGATAAGCTCCTTTATATTCGGTTGGGTTTGTGACGTATGCGTCAAAAGAAATTGGCATTCGATAAAAACGGGAAGAATTATTCATACAACTATTGGTAAGTTAATAACCGCAATTTGGGTATTATTTAATGTATGGAGTAAGAAAGATAGTGAAAAGTTTATGATTAACACGCCTTAGCAATGGAGTGAAGACTTGAATTTTTAGTTGATTTAAAAATCCGGCCAAGTGTGAGTGGAACTCTCGCACGAAGGGTTTCTCATCATCTATAAAAGAAAATTACGTTTGTTGTATGGGAGCCCCCTTTAATATTTACTTTATTTTTATTGTATAACAACGAGCAGAGTCACCGCTTAAGTATGAGTAACCACAGAGCCATGATGTCGTTAGTTATGAGTTACATCTCAAATATTTTTCTTGACATTCCTAGTAATAAACTTTGAGTATATTCTGTCTTATGATCAGTAAAAGAGTATTGCACGTTAGGGAAAGCCTTTAAATCACGTATGAAGACAAGAAAAATGGGTATAGTTTTGTCATGGACACGGCTGTGTGTTGTAGGTACGTGAATATGACTTTGGTACAAGTTAGTTTAAAGTTGTAAAATAACCTCAAAAAGACGGCGCCTCTCCCTCCATCGTACGCGACTATTCTGTTTTCGCTTATTGTAAATTATTCATTGATCCTTTAGCTATCCAGTTGTATAATTTAATTTTGGATGTACACGGTAGATTCAAAACTACAACGTCAAACTGTATCCCTCTATTTTGTCATTATTAGGTTTTTAGGATTGTCCCCGTATGACAGCTTTAAAGACGTATTCACGTCAAAACCAAATTTAAAATTACCAGGGTAGATAATAATATATGTTCTACTATACTCATATCTAAATGTATTCATAAATGTATTCAAATTGTTTTACAGCTGCGACGGGGCCGGCCATTTGTATAATACTGGCGTCGTATGCCGGCTGTGACCGTTTTGCCGCTGTTGCCTATTTCATAGCCTCTATGGCTCTCATGGGAGGATTCTACAGCGGGATGAAGGTTGTTTTTTATCATCTTAGTATATTACACAGCGTACGTTATATGTCACTGAACTCTTGACCGATTATAATAAAAAAATTGTGACGTATTTTAGAAGTAGGTCTGTACTGAGTATGGTTTCGAACCTTAGTTGGACACGGTAAGTGGTTTAGATAGTTCAAGAGACCAGAAAAGTATTAGACATATTCGGACGCGTTTATAGCAAAAGTTGTCCAATATAATCAGCATTTACCAAAGATATTAGAAAATTCAAGGCCGCCCTTGTATGTAGTACTGAACTAAAACTGAAGTGGAAATATTTGGCATAACAACATCTGTCCGGTCTTTTAGTAGATAATAGTATGAATAGTATAAGTCATGATGTTTAAGTCCAAACTACCTACACATTTAGTTTACATATTTAGTGGTACATACATGAATGTGATTGTTATGAATTAGATTTACGTGATTTTAGGTGTTCACTAAACTTTCATTATGCATATTGTCTGATCTCAATTTAGGTATAGGTATAGGTGTTGCCTATGGAAATTACGACATGACGAATCCCCAATTGTGGTTATGACTAAACAGCTTTATATTTTTTAATTAAATGGTTACGTCATAAAATAAATACCGATACTTACAGTACCTACGCATATTCAGACCGAGAATGGAAACTACAATTCATCGTTCAAATTTCCGCTTCGCTGGAAATCGAACCTAGGACCCCTTACACGACGGTCTGGCTTTGTAACTATTATGCCATATGAAATTAGAAAAATATAATTTTATTATTTCGCTTTTTAGTTACTTTATCCAAGGCTTTGTGTATTTTTCCCACTTGAGTAGGCTCTCAAAGATTATGCTAAAATCTCAAGTTGTATTCATGCTCGAGTTAAACTGTTACCCGCTTAGTAATAAGTATAAATTTTCTTTAATCAGTGTCTTATATTTGGTTTAATAAATTCAGTATTAATACGTCCATTACTATATAACACATTCTTTCATAATATTATGTATAAAGACAACATGGTGTATAAGTAGTAGGTATAACCGTATAATGCCTACATTTGATCATAAGTCATTGGTTTTCATAATTTCCTTTTAACTTACAATATTATAACGTCTTTCTTGTTCTATTCTAGGTAAATGCGTTAGACTTGGCACCTAACTACGCGGGCTCCCTCACGGCTATGATCAACGGTACATCAACCCTTTCAGGAATTATCACGCCATATCTTATAGGATTGTTGACTCCTGATGTAAGTACCATATCTTTTATATTAAAATATGCTGAGTGATATTTGGGAAGCTGGTAATATTATAAACGTATAGGTACGAGTATAAGACGTAAGATTAAAATCGGATTTTAACAAAAAAGATATGACTAGATATTTGCGTAGTTACTAAGTCAGCATAATTTAATAAGGTAGGTTAAAATGTACTAATAAATGTTTTAAAATCTGAAACAGAACATTAATGATTAATTACGCATAAAAGATTTACAGTTTTTGGTAGAAGTTTCACGTTTCAAACCTTAATGGTGTAGAAAACAATCAATTTTCGATTAGCAAACTCACTAAGAATTGAAGAGTCACTACTTTTCAAAACTAGGTAGAGGTACGTAATGTAAATTTATCACTAGAGTTTAGGGATTTTATCAGGATATGACTTAACAGAATACTTAATTCATAATGGTTTGGGATAATAATGAGACCGCTCCAGTCAATGTCAACTTCCCTTCTAAACCTTATCTCCTTGACGAGTTAAACTTAAGCTGACGTCTTTGAGATAAACTTTGCGGTTGTCGATAATGCCCAGATCCTGTCATTTTCTTGCTGAGCCGTCGAGATTGAATAGATTAACGGTAAAACAGATAAGGCGTGGTTTACACCAGAGTGATAGGCATGACGACAGTATCAAATATTCAAAAATAATTTTAGAGGAAAATACATATTAATAAATAGATTTAAAAGACTGATTTAATTTTATAAAAAAAAAAATAAGATAATTCATATTTTCCTTAAAGCAAAATATTAAAAACTCGCAATCGGCCATCTTGATTCAAACATTACATCATATACATGACGTCACAGTTATGTAAACAAACAAACTTTACAATTAAGTAATTACTGACATGTTATGTTTACATAATCGTGACGTGACATCTGCGAAGGATTTTCGCGCCCTGTTAAATTTTTTTGGAAAATTGCTTTCAAAGTCAAACTAGTTTATTATTAAGATTTTTTTACGTAAAAAGTAAATGTAAACTGAGATTACGGAAGAGAATTTCAGAATCTGTCGTCATGCCTATTTGCAATAGGCATAAAATTATAAAAACAATTGAATTTTAATATTAAGGAAAACAAATTCCTCCAGAATTATAAATTCATTTTTACCACATTAATAATATTGGCTATTTGGCTGCGCGGTAGTCAATAAAGAAAA
The DNA here is from genome assembly GCA_001278395.1 of Lerema accius. NCBI lineage: Eukaryota > Metazoa > Arthropoda > Insecta > Lepidoptera > Hesperiidae > Lerema > Lerema accius. The sequence goes on along the minus strand of LGAG01000273.1, from coordinate 793,175 downwards.
CGCTCACTAAGTTTTGCTATAAGGGGTAACCCATTCAAAGAAAGAAAGAAAGTACTTTTTTTGAAGGTAGCCTGCCCGGATTTACGCAAAGATGATAAAATCTTAATATTTTTTATTAGTCCTATTTATGACTGAATAAAAAATATTTTTGGTAATAAAATAATTATAATCCTCACGAGCTGTAAAATCAAGCAGAGAACTGGTGTGGTCTTACGACGTTCTATTCTGTCAGTACTTTATCCCTTTCCAATACAACCTAAAGTAAGGTCGGCGAAAAAAATCACCGTGCAGTTTATTTGTGAGGGCAACGAAATGAATTAATGGAGCTCGAAATTCCCTTGTTTTTCTAAATCACCATTCAACGATGTACGTGAGCTTTTGTGGTAATGCTGATAAATATCCCGATTATTCACTCCCTTTTCCAACCATTTACCAGGTTTATACCCTATGTTCCCGCATTTCATTGTTGTTCGTTATTTATTGCACTCGTTACACCGATAATATTGTTCTGTGGAGTAGAACTTATAGGAATAAACAATAAATGGCAGAGCAAGGCAATTGAGTAGGTATAATATATTTGCCTGAAGTGACTTCAAAGTGATAAAATACATTTAAAACTATTTGGGTTTAACTAAATCATAATAAGTATTACTTTTTGCCAAGCAAATTTATTTTTTACTTTTTAGTTTACTTTTGAAGTCAGTTTTTGTATTTTTCTTAAAATTAATAATCTTACCGTTTCCACGGTAGCAGGTAAAAGGTCAACCGAAGCGAAGCGAGAGCGGACCACTGGTTATTTATAATTCTGAACTTCAAATAAATTGTCTATAATACTTAAATCTTTCTTGTTTCAGTCAACATTAGCCCAATGGCGAATAGCATTCTGGGTGTGTTTTGCTGTACTAGTCGGCACCAACGTGATATATATCATTTGGGCGGACGGTAAACAGCAGTGGTGGGATGACGTCAGACAGTACGGCTACCCTGCTGACTGGAAGCATGGCCCATTGAAGACTTCTGAGGTAGACAAGGAAAAAATGAAGAAATCCGAAGCTGAAGGAACTGCTTTATAGTCTTGATGAGAATATAAAACAATAGATAGATATTGAACGTTTTGAGGAATTACTAGAGAAACAATCTGCAGTCAATTGTTGTCTGCCATCTATTATGTCCGATATTCCTAATGTTAATGCTAATGCTGTGATGCCTTTTTATTTGGAACGCGTGGTAGTGTAGCTTATAGTTATCTTCTGAAAATGGACATGCATTATTAAAATATCCTATGTGATCAAGACCTGAGAACAAACGGTCAACATTATCATTATCAGTCGCATAAACGTTGTTCCAACAGGGAATCGAATCAATGACCAAAAGCTTAACTTCCCTTTCTGTGGCCACCGCGAATGGATAAGCAACCATTATAGTAATCTGCAGTAAGTATACGAAAGGTTAACATACAAGGTTGTTACCAACTGATTTCTTAAAGAGTTGTCTTTTTTACCCGACTGCGTGAGAAGGGTAATGTTTTTCAAGCGTATGTATGTATGTACGTACGTATGTATGTATGTCCATTTCCTTTGCACGCTGTAACGCCTAAACGGCTTGACATATTTCAACATAAATACCCCCCCTCCACCCCATTTCAGCAGTCAGGTTTCATATTGTTTATTAACGATTACTAGCATATTAATCACTGTTCTATAATGCGATATTTTTAATAAAACTTTACCCAGTTCATTGAGTATTACAGACCTTATAATAATGTGCTTTGCTGTGATTTGTTTTAACATATTTTTTACAATGTTACCAGAAGTATTTATTATGAAATTGTATTAAAAGATGTCAGCCATATCTGTAAGTAGGTACTATTTATTTAAAAAGACCTTCATTATACTGTATTGTATAAATGAAATAAGGTAACTTTAATGGGGTGCAGATCCTCAACGAGCTAAGTCAGTCAAAAAGGAAGTACAAAGAATCCTTTATAGTTACAAAGATTCAAGCTCTTACACAAGAACGTTAATTATTTGAATTATTGTAACATCTGCAATCTTTGTAACTACAAAGGATTCTTTGTACCTACTTGGTTCTTCGTGCATTTAGCCCCTTGACTATCTTTGCCCTATGACCTACCTTGCAATATTTTAATGTTGTATTTATCAATAATCCCGATTAATAATAAGAATTTTAGCAAAGCTACCATAGTTTAATAATAAATATGTAATTGAAATAACTTATAATAAGGGTTCGTTAGTTTCACTTTTCTACACAAACGTAATTTTCTACGTTTTGAATGGAAAAATGAGTGAATTGCGTGCCAACCCTAAGCTTAATCAGGGTAAAATTTGAATGCCATTTGTAATATTAAACAAGGATTAATTAATTAAGAAACTGTTGTGAGATAGTTATTTATTTGTAAAGGATTATTGTAATTTTATCTTAAAACTTACTACAAATAATATAGTTGATAGTTTTTAGGATTTTTAAGAAAGAAGAATATTTTTTTTGTGATACCATTTGGTTACTATGATTGTAATAGATTTTACAGTGAATTAGTGTAAGGTATACTACATTATAGAATAATACTTATAAAGTTATAGAAAATAAAATATAGAAGAAAAATATTTTATTGTTTATTACATCTGTCTATATTTCAATTAGAGCCCAATTTAAAAAAAAAAACACTTAAAATATTTACTCTTACGAAGGTTTTGTGCTGTTGTTGTTACGAGTATAATAAAAATTGGTTAAACTTTTTATGGTGGAAAATTACACATTGCGCACAAAATTGTGAAGTAGGTATGTACAATAATATCAGAGTTTAGTTGGTTATAAGAAGCAAACGTTTGCCAAGAATACAGTTGATGTAGAGTGTAGAATGTCTCAAGGTCGTCAACTGGCTTTATGTTATAAATGTTCGTTCAATTAAACTACATAAAGTGGGTATCTTGGCGAATCAATAGTGGCGTAACAGCTTACTATGTCTTATGCAACAAGCTAATAAATAAAAATTTATTACTTTAATATTTTTTTATTAATATCCCACCCAAAAAATATCTCATTATTTTATCAAGTTTTAAATATTGTTTCATAGGCCTTATTATTTGGGAAAAAAGTTCGTGTAAAATACCCAAGGGCCCCTTTATTTTATTTCCGTTCTGTACCACATACGAAGCTTCAGGTGAAATGTTTGATTTTTTAAACGCCTAGATCAATAATAGAGCAAATCCGCTAAAGCTCGTAACTAAACATAATTATTTTTTCATAACCTTCACTTCAATTTTGTCTGATCTCGATTAGAGACAACTCCTAGAACAATTTTAAATTAGGTAAATGAATCTAATTATTCATGAAACCTTCATATTGAATAGCCCTTGACATTCATCACGTATGTATTTTTTTATATGCAGCTACGTATTTGTGAATGTTGTGGCACCATAATAATTATGGGAACGCTACACATATTAATACTCGTGCCTTTAGAATTAGTACATTAATATGCAACAAATTCAATTGGTAGGTACAATTAGTACAATCTGTGTTGGAATGTCTCCTATTAATAAATTCATTAATTAAATTTGAAATAAAAAAAATCCAATTTCCTCGTTAGCAATCAAACTGAGGACTTTATAAGCAGCTATCGTCATGGTGACCGTGCTATAAAAAACTTCGATAGTTAATGAATGCTCAACATACGACCGAATGATTTTCTAATGCATGCTAAACAACGGATTAACGTTTTATGACATCTATTTCCACTCATTACATATGTCTACGAGCAGTGTATATTAAATAGTAACCTTGAACACAACACAGAATGTAAATTGTGTTTAGTGACTTACAATGTATGCGTATTGTTTAGTGTTTGAATTATACATAGATAATACCTCATTATAATCAACAAAATGCGTGAATCTTTGGATTCAAAATCTGTTGCAAGGAATGATAATTTCAGTTTAGTTTCATACGCAATTTTATGGCGTCAAATTTCAGAATCATAAAGTAGGTAATATCTATTTATAGCTGATTATCATGAACAATACCTATTTGACTTTATGAATGGATAATATTTTATTTTGATAAAATCCATTGTGTACCTAATATTTGCAATGTTATTAAGACTTTTAGAGATTATTTTTGTTTTTTGTTATTATTAGTTATTAGGTATTTCTGTAAGTAGTAAAATATAGGTACACTAATACAAAAAACACTATAATCTTTAAAATAACAAAAAGAAGAAAAATATTAAACATTATTGGGCTATGTGCAAGAATTTTGCGACAAAGTTGATAAATGGCAATTCCTTTTAGGAAAGTATGCTATTTCATCAATCATAAAAGTTTCTTTAACTGTACAAACAACGGCAGTATTGACTGCAAAATGTTATCAGAAACGTTTAACTATTTACAAAGTAAATGTTGCAAAATGCTTTTAACTTTATATTACAAATGTTTTGATAAGTGTAACTTCACATGTGTGTTAGTAGTGATAATAATGCGACAGAAGATCGCACACTTTCTATAATCATATTATTCATTTCGCTGTTTTTAAATACAACCACAAGATTATATATTATTATTTCGTCGTAATGACCATGATATTGTCGTAACTGTGAGAAGACACTAGGGCCGTGTACACATTAGATACGAATTTGTATCGTATCAAACAGGTTTAGTACTGTTCCAGTAATATTGCATAATATGCAAATTGTAATATATTATGTGAATGTATTGCGACTTCACTCTTCAGAACTGAACGTACGTACACGTACGACGAACTTGCAGCCAGTGGTTATACGACTAGTAGGTAAGGGTGATTCGTGATCGCTCGTACGAGTACGCACGATTAAAGTGCAAATAAAACATTCGCGTCTAAAGTGAGCGGGGTTTAAGGCTGTTATTATAATGTACACAAACACTTAAAGTAACTTGCCAATAAGATAGAGTACAGTGGCGCCTGCAAATGACCGAACGTGTTGCCGACGACCTTAATGGGTATAGGAACTAGCGTGTGTCTAGTGTGTACAATTATTCGCAATGAACTCAAGTCATTAAGTCTGTTTACATGTATACTCAAAACACTTATAGTCCGCGTTTGTCAAACGTAAATAATAATTGACCGAGTTATAGAGCTATAAACGAAGTAAATAGGTGACCCTTATTGGGAACAATTATTCTGTTGTATAGGGCAATCTTGAACCAGTTTTTGCGAATCCAGGCTTCTTAGAAAAATTCTCAACGATATCAGATAACCTTATTACCTAAATAATTATTTGGTGTTTTGTAATAGAAATTAGAAAAATGTGTATGTTAAATCATCATCATACTTAATAAAAATGTTGATTGACTGACAGACACGCTACAGCCTAATCGGGAAGGCCTAGAAGCATGAAACTTGGCACAGAGGTTCCTTTTAGAGTGTAGGGGAGCACTAAGAACGGATTTTTGGAAATTCACACTTTAAGGGGGTGAAATAGGGGTTGAAAGTTTGTATGAAAATTAAAAAAAAATTTATGTAAGCAATTTGCAAATTGGTATTTAGGTTTTTGATACTAAGCTAAGAAATGCGAATTTTAAAAAATTTAGAAAATCATTCCCTATGGGGGTGAAATAAGGGATGAAACTTTGTATGAAAATTAACCAAATTTTAAAGCTAGCAGTTTGCAAATTCGTGTTTAGGTTTATGGTTGAAAGGGGTGAAAAACCTAATTCAACGATTTTTTTAAATTAACCCCTAAGTGGGTAAATATCACCGCAAAGCTATAATTTCCGCAAGCAAAGCTGCGGGCAACAGGTCGTTAATAAAGAAATTACTGCAACTGCAAATAATTTTGACGGAAATATTAATTTACTCGTTTATCTAAAAGCAAAAATAATTACAAGGTCTGAGTTCTATAAATTAATCTAAATTTATTATTGCTTAGTGATAAAGTGAAAAAATATTAACACATTTCTAGTTATCACCTACAATATGATCTTTGGATAAGTTATCTCTTATTGAGGACTTTAGATAGGACGTGTTTCTGATTGCTTTAAATATAAGAGGTAAGTACCTGCTTAGCAATGATAAGGAACATTACAAAAAAAATAGCGTAATTTCAATTTCCGTTGCTTGCTCTATGTGTATTTATAGTGAAATTTATGTTTGTTCTTTACAGTGCGAAATAATATTTGGTAAAATGAAAAAAGGGCGGAACCGCGTAGGTTATATGGAGTTAATATAATATGTAATAAAATATAATAAAAAAAAATTAACTAAGTTCAAAAAAGGCAGTTGCAAAAAAGAACGAAATAACAGCTTAAGGACATACAATTTTGATTTGACTATATATTGCCTTGGGGCTTGTTCTGAAGAAAAATAACTTAAGTATGCGTAAGTATCTAAGTAGATAAGATAATTAGGACCATGTAAAAAAGTAAAATTAAATTGAAGCAAAAATGGGAGGAGGTCCTTGCAAAAAGTTTTCAAAAATTTTCTATTTATTTCTTCGTAGCATTGGCTCCTTCTTTCATTTCGCCCGTGTTCATTTTACGGCGGATACCTTTACGACATGTCCGCTATTCTTTTCAACCTTACAGGCATTAAAAAGATTTTATATTGAAATTCAATGTTACCCACAGGAACAAATTTTGCATAACATTATAATATTATACTTCTTTATCGTAAAGCTACGTTTAACATCAGTTGTTTCATTGCGTTTTCTTTTATTTCTCTCCTTCATCTATCTTTGTACCGTACCTAATCCTGCCTACTCCCTATTTAAATATCTTTCATGTGAACGGCCATGAATTAATAACTAACAACTTTGTTATTAAACTAACAAGTGTTATTAAAAGGTTAATTAAGAACGACATAAAAACTAAGATGATAAATTAATATGGAGTATTAGTGGGAACTAAATTAATGTTGATGTTGAAACGTAACGACTATTTGGCGACATTAATGTGTTTTATAGTTATTTAACAACAGTTATTTGTAAAGTTTCTTTAACGGCCTATCCCATTTTTTATTTGTTTAAAAAGGCACACGAGCAGAAAGTTGGCTAAGGAGATATTAAATTAAATATAGCTACCAACACTACTATTTCAGTATGCTAAACCTTTAAAGTATTATAGCATCTTGATCAATTAAAATCTGCCACTGAATCATCATTATTGAAGAAATTCGAACTAACTAGAGTATGGAATTAATTAGTCTATAAAATCAGACAGAAATATCGACATATGATAGAGACACTGATAATAATAGTATATCTATGTAAAGATATGGATTAATTAGATAATAGTGACTAAATAACACGTGTATCTAATCTTCATCAAAGTGAATTTTATTTAAATTCAAATTCATGCTTACGGTGTTTTATCCATAATATTAAAGTAGGTAGTGGTAAGACTAGTAGTTAGAAGTGATTGATCAACTTTATCGTTTAGTTATCTAATAGATAAGCATGTTGGAATATTTTTAGTTATTGTGTAATACAATAGAATACCGAACATGAACACTTGATATGCGATTTCCTTAGTAAACAACCTTTAGTCCTTACGATAGTTATTTCCCGTCTCAGTCGTACATAAAATACAAAATGACCCAATTTTTTTTAGCATTATAAACGAGCTACATAATTATCTACTTTTCTTATATAAAAACGGGATATTAGGTATTTAACTGATAAATAGTTCTAAACTAAAACTTTTTATCAATTGTCAGTGTAATGAGAATGATTATTGATATAATAAAAATTCAAGTTATCTTACAATTTGTAAGGTTAATAGGTTACAGATATGCATGTTCTTTAATAATAGGTAGGTACTTATTATTTTAAATATCTTTAGAATTACTATTATCAGAAATAATTTTGTTTGGTAATTGTCACACAAATAATAATTATGTAGAATGTGAATGCAAAAAAGATTTCGATTTATTATCATAATCAATTAAGTACCCTAGTTTTATTGTCGGTTACGAAGTCAATTAATCAAGGTCAGTATTATATTAATACTTTACGTAATCTTTGTTCTAGTTCAACGTTTATCGAGAATCTTCAACAATAAATATTAATTGGAACGATTTTATACAAACTAAATATTATAATCAGTGTTTTAAGGATAAACCTTATGTACTTCTATATAAAGCCGATTATTATTATTTTCTCTGAACTGGTACCATTTTATAGATATTTTATTACTAACAGTTGTTCTCAACTGTTGTGCTCAATTCATTAAAAAACGATCTTAAAATTTTTCGAAGTTTCTAACAACGCTTCATCTCCTACTAAAGTGTAAATTTTGAAAATCCCGTTCTTAGTGCTCCCCTACACTTTATAAGGAATGCCTTTGCCAAAATTCATGCTTAGAAGCATACCCACCGGTTTAGACTGTAGCGTGTCTGACATTCAGTTTTCAATATTTTAATTAAGTAAAAAATGATGGTGATCGTACCTTACTATATAGTACATAATGTAGCATCATACCTACATCATAGCTACATATGTAGCATCTACATAATATAGCTATATCTATATAGCATCTCTGATGTTAAAGGCACCAGGACGTAACGACAACACGTGTCTGAAAATAACTTTATATATCTATACTAGGATGACATTTATACATAAAATACGCCGACACAAACCAGTCACCACGACGGAGCTTATGATGTAATTCGCATACGTAGATCGCTTTAACTAAGTTATTTATGTTGTTGTCCACTTAGAATTTAAAATAGCAAACCTGTTGCTAACTTGATACTCGCCGCGTCCATTTTGCTGTGGTTTCATTCAAATTGTGTAGATCTGTACTTAAATAGCTTAGCGGAGTGATGATAAAAATTGTATCTTAATAAAAGTATACTTTGACTACAAAACCGGACAGACCGTCCTGCTATATATTTTTCTTATGATTAATTTGGCTGACCCCTTAGTTCTCCTATCCTGACAGTTAATTTACATGTACCTACGTTTAGTAAACACTTATCATATCGGATAACTTTTGTTGTAGCGGCATTTAAATTACTCTAAACTCATCCCTGGAGGAAACCCAGATTAGCACGACGTAACTGGAAATCATACTCGATCTCTCTAAAATACCCCCAATTGTTAAATTGAATTTGATCTATCCGTTTAGAAGTAACAAACACACGTTCGCTGTGTTTTTATATAGATACTAAGATTTTTAAGTCACCCAGATTTCCAACTCCAGACTTCTTCCAGCTTTACGGCCCAAATTCGATCGTCAACCATTATGGCAATGTCAGTACTGTTTGTAAGTTCACTTAGGCTTCAAATCCTTTTCTTGTTATGGTATGAGAATAGCAAATAAGCTAGCCTTTCAGTGCGATCATCTGCCGCCTATGGACATAATGACAATTCTCGAGAAGGACTTTAGGGGGACTGTTAGTGGGCTAGTAGGTCCTGTTAGTAGGAGTCTGCTATCAATGAGAATGTTAGTAATTGGATATTCGTTAGTTAAGAAATGAATAGTGTTATGAGTGTAGTGGACTATGGACTTGAAAAGAGACTGGAGTTAAGAATCAGCTTTGATACAATAGGTAATAATTCGTACTACTAAATCATCCCATTAAATTAACCATTTGTATATGTTTTACAGTCATGTTATTATCATTACTGGTCAAGGACTGCTGCTGACACTGTTCGCTATATAATGGTCACTATATAATTTTATGCCGTTTGTATGTTCGTACATAAAATAAAATGTAAAATTACCATTACTACGAATTACTATTGGAAATTTCTAATGCGCTAACTTTAGTAAAGTTGCGAGATTTGTTACGAGTAGCTTTAGGATTCGTTTTTAACTATTTCCTGTTCAAATTAGCGTAGTAGATGCTTACTAAACCAGTATTTTATTACCTACACGGGTGGCCCTATTGGTTGCGTCGTAAGTAATAAAAAAAAATGTTCGCGTTCTGGGATTTTCCGATGACCGCTTCGGGAACAATTGACTTTTTTGAATAATATGTACATTTGTTACGTGTAATAGGTACAAACTTGCGAAAAAGTTACTTTGTAGACAATATAGGGAACTCTACAATATTCTATGCGTCGTTTGTGCATGTATGTGTGTTCGCATTTGTATGCGTAAGAGCGTAAATGTAGTGTGAATGTTGAGTATTTGTTTTAAAATTACCGCTAAAGTTGGTTATACTACTGGGATAAGTTTGTTGATAGCTACTTTTAAATATATTACGCAGTCTCTATAAAGACATTAGTGTCACACAAATAATCCTCAATGGATAATATTATCTAATATTATTTAAACATTATCCAAATATTCGCAGTCTGGTTTTGCTGAAACTATTGCGACTATAGTCAGAAGTAGATAGTCAGCGCACTCAAACAGGTATAGGCAGTTAACACACTGGGCGTTGAGTCAACTCAAGGCCGTCAACCTCGTGTAGGTTTTGGCGTATCGTAGGTAATCGGCCGGCTTGTTGACAATATTCGCCATGTGCTTGGCTTGGCCACGCGTTTCGTAGGCTTCGATCTGCCAGCCAATTGATAAATGTGCCAGTGATATCGCCATATGCCAACCGCGAGCGCTATCACACGTCTGTTTACTTCGGTTGTGAATGTGTGAGATTGATTGTGTGCTGCGATTTAAACATAATGTAATAGTGACTGACTCTTTTTGCTTTGAGGTAAAGTGATATTTTATTCGTGTTAATTATTTATAAGTTTTTTTACATTGCCAACGATTTACCATAAATTATAGCAATTAAATAATTGTATATAATTTTTTCTTTCGCATACTTATCTAAAATCTTATAAGATTATAATTGAGGGTTATAAAAATAATTATTTTAATATTATACAATACCGCGTTTGAATTTTGCAATAAATCATAAAGACGATTCGATTCACTTTAAAGTCTTGATAAGACGTATCTCAACGTTCAAAGAGATTTAGTTATGCAGATAATAGGACTCTTCAATCTAATTTAGTATCCAATTCCAAAGAACTTAATTATTATTTACCATAATCAAAATTGAAAATTAGATACTTAGACCAGACTTAGATACTTAGAGCATACTTAATCTGACACACTGCTTCAAAAATATATGGTTAAATTATATTAGTTTAAACAACTTTAAAATTCTCTTTCTTTTTATTTCTAACAATAACGAGTACTCAATTTATCTATTTTACGAGTTTTGAGAGTGCATAAATCGTACTCGTTATAGTACAAATGTCTAATGTCGGCGATAATAAAAGTTTAATTTTATGTGAAAATGTCTGAAACGTGTTCTGCAGGTTAAAAATCGTCAGCAAATTATACAGTGTGGTAGGCATCGTTTTTTGATTCGTTATTTCTTAAATCCTTCTTTTTCCTTGCAACCGGTTTATAATGGTATAAATACCTATCATACCTAATATCATGCCCGCGGTATACGAATGTATGGGATTCCCTTACTCAAGATTGAACTTACCTACATCTTACTTCATTCCAAAAATCAGCAACTGAGTATAAATAAAGTCGTAGATATTAAAATGTCAAGACTGCTATGGCATTTCAAAGTATAAGAAATAAATGTATTTTTCTGTTGATACTAACACAAAACTCTGTTTTTTACAACTTAACTACAGTATCTTTGTATTAATCAATAATGTGTCAAGTAAACAAAAGTTAAAAACACCTTTGCATAGAAATTGAAAATGCTATTTCTAAAGCATAACTATTTTTAAGTTTAAATTACTTTAATAATTACCAAATCATTATTATTACTATCCACACGGAAATCCTGATTATCTTTAATGTTACGTAGGTACAGTATAATTATTCTTATCTGAATTTTGTTTTTGTTATTTTCAAGACACTTGTTTAATTATTATGTTATTATATTTTTGTTACCTTGTCGCCTTATCACTGCATTTGATATTATGTTATATTTCCAGAAGAGCTGTAACCAATTACTGAATTATAGGATTTAAAAAAAATTTCAAACAAAATGGATGATTTTAATGAAGCACAGGCGCACAATCTTCTTGGACAGAAGACAAAAGAACCAGAGAGAAGATATGACAGTGCTTTAATAAGAACATTGCGATCATGTAAGTAGTCTTGTTCCAGTCTAATAACATAGATTTATTAATTGTAAAATATTGCTTACAAAGTCTGGGAAATCTTAATAATACCATTAACTTTGATAAACCACTTTTTAATGCACATAATCATTTACGCATCGTATGCATCCACATATCAGGAAAAGAAATAGTACTGTCAAAAAGTATGGCTTATAAGCTTACAGGAAGAAAATGTGCATCATTGTGTTCGGCTCATAATTGATTGTTCAATAATTTTATTTAAACAACAAAGATAAACTCAGTAGAACAATGTGCAAAATTAATGTCAAAGAGAGATATCACAGCGTACATTTATTTTTAGTTGCTCTCAATTTTGTATGAATAATGAGAAGTTATTGATAATATTAAGTTTGATTAAAAAAGCCGACAGCTAAAAATTTTTTTTTCGGTTGGAGCCGCAATCATAACGAAATATTTGGCCTATATCAATCCAACAATGAACACAAATTCAATACCTCCTCATATTATAATCAGCCGAGTCGTTTGAGCTCTATATATATATATATATATATATATGTATGCTATACATGCTTGGAAAAAACATAGGCTATGTTCTATAACAAGTTTTTTCTGTAACGTATTGTCAAACAACACGATCGACAGTAAGGCAGAAAGCTGAGGACAAACTTTCAAAAGCACTTTCACGCTCCAAAAACTACTTTAAAGAGCTTCTCGTTCAATTGGTCCCAGGGTAGCAGATGTTAGCCATTTCTCCCGTTCCTGGGCTACTCAGTTATGAAAAGATCCAAATCGATATTTTAGCTGCGAATATTTTCAAACTTCATACGAGAAATATACTTACCTAGTTGGTCTCAGTATTAAGCTTCTCTGTTAAGATGTCAAATTGTTTTAAAATGAGAAGCTTCTAATACATAGATTTCGCCTAGTTAGGAGTATATGTGAAAGCAGATTTAAGGCCAGTGTTAGGCCGTTTGATACGGATTTATGATGATGATAATATCAATAAAAGGTTAGTTTATAATCAAAAAAAGGTTTAACATGATGTGAACAGATATTAATATAGTCTTTATTATTTTCTAAACTGCAGTGATATACTACCTACTTGACAAATAAATTATTTATTTTATACACTAATCAGCATATTATGTTATTTAAATCTATTGATTTACTATGGAGTACTTGGTTATGAAGGTTATCATAACATGACGTATTATTTGCGATAAAATAACTACTAAGTATGATATGAACACACAGTTCAAGTACAATGTAAAAAATCCTCATAAATGCTGTATTTTAAGTCTAAACAATAATAAAGTTATTTTAATAAGATGGAGTAAACCCAAATGAAATTTATTGTGAAACAATTGGATTAAGTTTTTTTAACGTAATATAATAATATGTTTGTGCTGTTTGCGTCCGCGTCGTTTGAAAGTAATCGTGATGGCTGACAGATTGATCAAAATTCGTATCGACATAAATCCGTCAATCGCAGTGATTTATTGATATCCCACTCGAAACAGAATTGGTAACAATGGGTCTGAGTTGATTTTCTAGTTTTACGATACGAACGCTTTGTTTACGAAGTAGAACTTACTTCCCACACAAACTTTCTCACGATGTCGCGATACTAAGCTCGTTAGCATGGTCGAATTAGATCCACAATAGAATAGATACGTTGGCGCGGAATCCACAATAGTTTTTTAATTTGAATAAAATAATGGATTCTCGAATACCTTTTAGGAACTGTGACAGTACATATAATATTAATACACAATATGTATATTCTTACTATTCATAATATTAAATATTGTAACTATTCTAAGGGGTTCATGAAAATCAATTTTTATTTTTATCTTTATCTTTATCCGTTGTTGCTTGAGTTTATTTTACTGTCTATTTTAATATTCTATTTAACTCTAAACCTCAATTAAGTTGTATAAATTGTTTATTTATCAAATTTTTCACAAGTGTTCTTACTTCAACAATTGCCAATTTTATAGGGGGCTAGCGAAACCATCTCTTCCAGTCTTCCGTAACATCCGTCATCCCGACATTTACTCCCATTTTTTTCATATCTTCTTTTATACGATCCATGTTTTCTTTGGCCGCCTTTATCCCCTTGGTCCACTCAGATTTATATTCAATAGTAAATCATGAAAACCTTGTAGTCCGATTGATGTCTATTTTTTTTTCTTGAACGAATCATTCGAATTCTTAGCCCAGATAGGCAAACATTATTTGTCTTTTCGTGACATGATTAAGGATCGATTTGTTGATTCGTAGTTAAGGCGACCAATGGTTAAAATATTAACTAATGGTTAAATTAAGCCTTACTACAAACGAATTTCAAGGGCTAATTACTCAATATTTTTAACCATTGATCGCGTTAACTACGGATCAAAAAACCGACCATACGTGTGTTTTTACACTCTCGATTAGACACAATGAAATTGTCATTTAAAACCTTACATACAATTATTTTAATGATTATTACAATTATTTTTATAATTGTATCTGTATTATTAAAATAATTGTAAGTAAGATTTTAAAGTCAATTTCATACATTTTTAATCAAAACGACAAATTGATTTGTTGCATCATGCGGGTATCATGCATCAATGAATATAACTCACTGTTATACATAGGAAGCTAAGCTAACATAGAGACCTAATTGTATCGCTGGAATTTAATGTGCCTACTCTAAAGAATTAACATAACAATGGCACTGTGATTTCTCTACTGAGTAAATGTTTGCCATTCTCGTTTGGCAACGACATCTATTTTATTCAGTAAAGTTTATACAAGCTTTGGAACGATGTCGTTGGTATTTGATGTTAATACTAGTCGACCCGCCCTCGCTTCGCTTCGGGAAACCCACGCCGAAGCGAAAGTAAAAAAAGTAGCCTAAGTTACTCCTTGATACATCAGCTGTCTGCCAGTGAAAGTCCCGTCGAGATCGGTCCAGCCGTTTCAGAGATTAGCCGGATCAAACAGACAGACAGACAGACAAAAATTTTTTTAAATGTCATTTCGGTATGTGTATCGTGTATACATACGTATGCATTTAGTTTAAAGCGGTTATTTTAATATTACAAACAGACACTTAAATTTTATTTATTAGTATAGAATAGATATAGATATTGTAATTTGCGTAAAACTTATTTATAGAGGTAAAAGATAAGAGTAGGTAAGTTATGTAACAGAATTAATGTTACTTTAGGTCCCCTTAGTTAAGAATAGTTAGATAGTTTTTATTCAAATAATTTTAAGACTAACTTACATGTACGGGTTACGTTTGTTCACGGTATTGCTGACTCATCAATTTAGCTATTAATTGTGTTTTTAATCAGTCTGCCATAGCTCAGTCGCGCATATTAATTACCATTATGAACTTGTAAAACAAGAAACCAGGAAATATTAAAGTTTTTCCTTACCTTCGCTTTTCGTCTTTTCATGGGTGTAATACTTCTTGAATGATCCATCAAGCCTATTAGTCATGTAACAGAAACGCGAGCTT
The DNA here is from genome assembly GCA_001278395.1 of Lerema accius. Taxonomy (NCBI): domain Eukaryota; kingdom Metazoa; phylum Arthropoda; class Insecta; order Lepidoptera; family Hesperiidae; genus Lerema; species Lerema accius. Next base: position 777,597 of record LGAG01000273.1, on the reverse strand, counting down.
CTATTATACCCAATAATTTGATACAATTATTTAAAAAAAAATTAAATGTTTTTTCAATTTTGTAACTAACACAATAATTCTTATGTATTCAATAATAGAAAATGCTTTACTGCCGACTTAAGGCCAGTGTTAGTTCTACAAAATTACTAAAGTACCTACATTGCTTGAATATTCCATACAATCCCTAGACAATCCCAATACAGTTAGCATTAAAATTCATAAGGTGTGGGAACAGTAAGGCAGAACAGTAGTAGTTTTATTATGTTGCTTCACAATCGTATGTAAACTTTATTACGTAAGATCTAAATGAGTAAGTTATGGTTTGGTAAATTCTTAGTATTTATAATCCTATATTTATTTTACTTAATCACCAATGCGAACGTATTTAGAGAAGATGCGCATAAGTATGCTAAAATATAATATATTATATTATTAAACATTGATTTAACGCACTACAGTTACCTCTTGCGTTGGTATAATTAAGAAGTGGTTCACGAAGTTATGATGTTAAAGTACCCTTATGGCGCAATGGTTACCAGGCCCGATCGCCATTCAAAGGATCCTGGGTTCGATTATCAGCGGAGCCGAAATTTATATTTGAATTTAAATTTCTGTTCTCGGTCTGGGTGTATGTTTGTATGTTGTCCATGACACCCACAATACAAAGAAACTATTGTGGGGCTATGAGTTTATAGCGTTAATTATTTGTATATTCCGTAATAATAGTGTCTGCAACTGAACAAAAAATAATATTCTCAGGTTGCGTAATCCCTCAGCGATACGTCTTGGGTGTGATGGGACTTCTGGGAGTTTGCAATGCATATACAATGAGAGTGTGTCTAAATTTAGCCATAACACAGATGGTGAATCACACTAGAAATAACGAAAGCCACTTTGATCCTGACGCTTGCCCCAATGACGATGTTTCTGGAAATGCTACAACAGTCTTGAAACCTGTAAGTAATGTTAAATCTATTTAAACAAATTATTTTAGTATTACGAGTAACTTATTCAGAAACTGCGTTGATATTGTTGAGAGTTTGTTTCATTCCAAATATGAATCATAGTAATTACCAAAAGGTATACTTTTGAAGAAAGAAGTGACAAGGTTACATAATTGTCATCTGAATCTTATATCAAAACATAACTATGATACGTATCCATAAGTTTTAAAGTGTAATAACATGGGTAACCTGCTCCTAGCAGCCAAATGTCGCGTCGCAATCTGTGCTGCGATCCAGGAGAAGATTTAATGTCAATTATAAAATGCGGTGAAGAAGAACATCGTGATGAAGTTACAAATTTTTGTTTACTGTTTTAGTACGCAATTTTTGATTGGGATGAAAAAACGCAAGGGCTTATTCTCAGCGGTTTTTACTATGGATACGCAGCTACACAGGTCCCTGGAGGATATTTTGCGGAAAAATTTGGTGGTAAATGGACTTTGGGCTTAGGGCTGCTCAGTACAGCCCTATTTACTTTCTTGACTCCTTTCGTGATAAGATTGGGAGGAGCTACATGGCTATTTATACTTCGAGTCCTGCAAGGTATGGGAGAGGTAATAACATCTATTCATTCATATCCAGAACGATCTTGCTGCGAGGCTTGGATCTCCAGTTTAAGTAATGTGAGTGATTTCGCTGCATTGAGCAAGATTTGCTTGTTTAGTATGCTGGTTGGCAGACTTCACCATGTCTTCGTAGATAAAAATAAATATAAAAATGTACCAAGGTTTGGGGGTTTGCAGGAAATCAATAATTAGCTTTGGCGTCATAAAATTATTTACAGTGGTAAATAATCAATTTATGCCATTAATTCAATGTACCTGGGCTGTTAATGGAATAAATGATACTTATTCTAATTTTCTATCATATTGATAACTAAGTTATAAGAAAGAAAGAAAAAGAAAATCATTTTTTTCTATTAGAAGCTCTCATCTTAATAATGGTCTTAAACATTTGTCTTTCATTCAAATTTTATTTAAAATTATTTAAAACTAGATCTTGTGAACTTTGTATTTCTCACAGATTTAGATACACGGTTAAAATTGATTTTATATCTTCACCGATGTAGATATTTACTGGAAATTAAGTAATAAACAACTTCACATTACAAAATTTAAAAACAGTTTCTAGAATATATTTTACTCTTATCACTGATTTTTATAATCTATTTCGCGATCAAAATCACGTCAGTTTATTAATTTTAGGGTCCAACTATGCCTGCTTTGATGATAATGCTGGCAAGATGGGTTCCACCACATGAACGTTCGACTCAAGGAGCACTTGTATTTGGAGGAGCACAAATAGGAAATATATTTGGCTCGTTCATGTCAGGCATTCTACTTGCCGATGGCAGAGACTGGGCTTACGTATTCTATTTCTTCGGTGGATTTGGCCTTTTGTGGTTTGCCTTGTGGGTAAGTTAATCCGATATAAATTACGACACCTAGTGTTGAATTAGTACCTACTAATGAAGCGGTTTACGTAAGGTTTCAACTCGTTAGCGTTGTTGTGTTGGTACTCGTCATAAGGATCAAAGCTAATTGTTGTAAAATCAGATTTTCATGTTTGGCAATTTCTAATTTGGCTAAATACATAATTTTATCAATTATAATTTTTTACTATACACAATTATGTTATGTCTTTAATAAATAACCGAAAAAAGATTTGCATGTGTCTGTTTTGCCTTATAATATTTTTTGCGTTTCGTTCGTAGGCAAAAATTGGTTATTATTCGTATCTGTTTCTTTTTGTATAATATTATTGGCTGTAAATGTAAATATGTTGGTATTTAAGTATTTATGTAACCATTTTATACTGACCATATTATTTTATATTCAACATACAGTATCTTTGTCAAATCTTTTTCAGAGTCTTCTATGCTACAGTTCACCGAACATGCATCCTTACATATCAAAGAAGGAGCTTACTTATCTCAATAACAACGTTACTACGGCTGAAAGCAGGTCTGTTAAAGATCCGGTCCCCTGGAAGGCAATTGTCCGGTCCGCACCCGTCTGGGCCCTTGTTTTTGCAGCCGTAAGTTGATTCGTTATGGTTTCATCAAAACCTATATTAAACGGTTTGACAGTCTTCCAACCAACAAAAAATTAACCTTTAATAGTCATATTAACAAAATACTCTTTATCTTTAACTAGAAATCGCCGGCGGCTCCGCCCGCATAATTTTCCCGTTTCTGGAATATTTTTTTTGCTGCCCTCTCCTATTCATCTTAGCGTGATGTTATATAGCCTATAAGTTTCCTCGAGAAATGGACTATCTTACACTAAAGAATTTTTGAAATCGGTCCAGTAGTTTCTGAGATTAGCGCGTTCAAACAAACAAACAAACAAACTTTTCAGCTTTATAATATTAGTATAGATACAAGCATGTCTGAATTTATGCTCATAGCTAATCCTCGGATTGTTTTAATTCCAAGAAAAAATTAGAGTTTACTCCCTGCTAATCTTGAATCTTGTTAATCCAGAGATAAGACATTGATTATGAATCACTATATTAATAAGGGTTCTAGTTTTGTGTAATGTTTGTATGATAAAATATTAATGAGAACTGAGAGTACACTTTATACTATACTGTGATTAGTTACGGGATAAAAAATAAAGGCGGATAAAAAAATATGATGGAGGTGCGTACCTATGTTCAAAATAAACTGGAGTATAAATCTTGTTTAGGTATGTGCTTAGCTTTACTTGTGTAAGTTTCCTTGTAAATTTAAATGCAGTGAATGAACGCTATGATTATCAACTGTGTAAAAAATATGTTAATATTCGTTATACGCCTTACATACAATCACTTCATTGATTAACAATGACATAAGTACGTATAATTGGAATCGTAGAGAATTAGAATTTTAGTCGTCGACTAAATATAAAATTCTTGCTTTGCGATACTAGTAATATTGAACGATAAAGTTAATATACCTTCGAGTAACAGGTATGATAATATTTAAGTAGAAATTCGTATTACTTAAGACAGTGATATGGGTGAGCTTAACTTACGACAGATTATAATATACCTAGTTGAATGATACGGTTTATACAAAAATAAAATGGTTATGAGGATAGATGCAAAGAATATAATATGGATACTTGTAAAATATTATTTGGACAAGTGCTAATTAAATTCAGTTCAATAAACGGCTGGCGAAATATTGTATTCTTATTTCTTTAAATAAGAATTGAATAATCTGTTACCGTAAGTAAATTATAAGGTCTTTGCTATAAAGGTTATTTTCACGTGTCTATTTTCGGAGTAAGTATAAAAATTACTCCTGCTCGATTCTCAGCGTTTTCTATCAAAGTTTCATTATAAAACCCAAAATTCAAGTTCGTGTATACACGTTTGTGTTCATTATACACTTGTATTATCACTTGTCACAGTCACTTGTATTGTCCTCGCATATAATTGATGAGGTAATTCTTCTTTCAGGTTGGTCACGACTGGGGTTATTATACAATGGTGACAGATCTTCCCAAATATTCCCATGATGTACTGAAGTTCAATATTGCGACCACTGGTACACTCACAGCCATTCCTTATATGGCTATGTGGGTTAGCTCTTTCATTTTTGGGTATATCTGTGACCTCTGCATTAAGAAAGGATGGCACACTATCAAGACTGGAAGAATAATTCACACAACTATTGGTAATATAAAAGTCTTAAAAAAAAGAAAAAAAAGCGTTTAAATTAATTGACTCGTTCGTAGTTGGATTCTCTATTTAAAATCTCAGTTATTATCTGTTACGTAACTTTTATAATGAAAATTCCAACAGCCATTTAGTAGCATTTTATTTGATTCCTACAATTCCGACCTCACGATAGAGGTTTTACAATAAAAGACGCATCCGATTCTATTGCAATGGGATTAACTTTATTAATGACAAAAGTGAGATACTCAACATCGCTTTTATTTTCTAACTGACCTCTATTACGCTTTGTAAAGACTATTTCTAAATAGAAAATGTTATTTTTACGTAACCAATTGAAGCATCAGTAACATAAGCTGGATCATTTTATTACCTTGCCAATAATGCCTAGAGTATATCTGATAATGACACACACAATCAATATAAAAAGGACCTTGTCTGAATGTTATTTTCAAAAACTGATTAGGAATGATTAACAACGGTATTTTATTTCAGCCGCAACGGGTCCAGCCATTTGTATTATTCTAGCATCATATTCAGGATGTGATCGAAACGCTGCTATGGCGTATTTCATCGTATCTATGGCTTTAATGGGCGGATTCTATCCCGGCATGAAGGTAATCATTTGTATAAAGTTATCCTGTTTGAATAACTCAGTTTAATTTGGTTAAATCTTTTTTATGATCAAACTTTTCCACTTAAGTTTTTAATTGTTCTTTAGTTCTCAAGTTTTTGATAGGATTGTGGACGTAAATTATATTTATTTTACAAGAGTTTAAAGCTTTATCGCGCTGAATACAGTAAATTATGCTATTATGTTTTTAAAAGAAAATGTTACTATACCTAACTTATAAAAATAGGTACTTGACCTATACCTACATGTTTAAAAAAGAATAAAATTTAACACTCAATCAAAGTTCTTTTTCTATGGCAATGTTACGTAAAAAGTTTAGTATAAAGTAACATTACGCTACTTTCTATAAGTTTTTAAAATAATTATCCTTTTATGTTTGTAGTCAAAATCACCATTATTTAATTCACTAACCCAAGGTTAACTGGATAAACATAAGCCACGAAGAGTCATTTAGAAGTCATAAAAATTACAAATAGTGCGTAGTTGCTCCCAAGGTTATTTTTTGTACCATAACTACACAATAGAATTTATCGCAGACCTTAGCGAACTTAGAATTAATTTTAGTCCACCATTAGGGATAATAAGATGTATCTTTAAAGAATAAATTCTATTTTGGACTTAAGCGTTCACTTCCCCTACAATTCTTGGCTTATTTTTTATTATAATGCAAGGGTAGGACAGTGATCGGCAAACTTATTAGCCAAACAGACAAATATGAACATTAGTACAATAATTTAAAGAGAAAATGGGAGCCAAATCTGTTTGTTTAGTAAACTTTCATTAATAAACTAAATAAAACTAAGTTTCATATTTTTTTAAAATGAAAGTATTACTGGATCAGTCCCAGAGACCCACTTAAGGAGCCATAGAGCCAAATGTGCCGGAGCCGCACTTTGCCTACTACTGGGCTAAGCAGTGCAACCAAGTGGGAAACTTTTATGTCGTAACCTACCGACACGAAATTGACACGGAAAGGTCCCATTGATTACCAATCAAATTCAAGTTGCTTAATAAGATGATAATCTATTTTTCGTGTATAACATTTTGTGTATCAATAAAATTAGACTTATAACTAATATAGTGTATACAGGGTGATTGGTAATAGGTGTAAAAGTTGTGAGGGCGAGAATATTATTTGCTATTAATTGACGATGTATAAACATTGTGATATAATTTAAGAGTATTGCATTTTTATTTACAGGTAAATGCTTTAGACTTAGCTCCCAACTATGCTGGTAGTCTTACATCCCTGGTGAACACTACGTCGACTTTTGCCGGAATCGTGACGCCGTATCTAATCGGCTTATTGACGCCTGACGTAAGTATCCCTTTACGTAGTTATTTCATAATAGGTATTGTTTGTAACTGATTGGAACACGATTCCGAGAACTTACTTAATCTTAAGATTCTTGAGGGGCGTTTGACCTGATTTTACAAAACAATAAAGTACCTAGGTACCTGTATTTGTAATGTTTTGATCGTATCTGTAATGTCTTGATTTAACCATAATTTAGTGGTCGAAATGCGACTTCAAACAGACTATCTCTTCGCTTCTTATTCATCTAAACTCCGTGGCAATTTTAAGTTTGTACGCTTCGGCATTATTCCTAAATTGTACTAAAAGTTGATCTCTTCTCGTATAATAAATGGATTAATTATAAATGTAAATTTACTTCGTTTTTTCTATGTAGTAAAATTTTTTGAGCATATTATTTTCTTTTACAGTCGACGTTAGCTCAATGGAGGATCGCATTTTGGGTTTGTTTCGTAGTTTTAGTTGGGACAAATATAGTTTATTGTATTTGGGCTGATGGTGAACAACAGTGGTGGGATGACGTCAGACAATTTGGTTATCCAGAGGGCTGGAAGCATGGGGCCCTCATACGAGAGAATGCAGAGCAAACGGAACCTGTTTTACTAACCGAAAAGAAAAAAGCTAAAGAATCCTCTTCAGATGTATAAAAGGAGTAATAAATATAATGCTGTAAACATTGTAGAAGACAAAATCTGGAAATTAGTTACATACTGCATTTCATGGTTATTTTCTCTTCGAAAACATGTTGGGTTCCCTCTCTATTTTAAACATTTCTTTATTAATGTTATATGGGAGGCATTGTCACCAACATAACGCTATAGGAAAATAATCGTGAAAAAAAAATTACAACATTATCAATCTACCATTGTCAATCATAAGAAGTCAAACATGTTGTCATTTTAATAAGTACTTTGGTACTAATTAATCATCGTCGATTCGTATAACGGAGTAGATAAGGTTTAAGGGGTTTATGTTGGTTTCATCTCAACAAGATTGTTAATTCTGCATTTTATACTTACGAATATAGTTCTGCAGGGTTTAATTGTACAAACAATTACATTTGGGCATTAATTACTTATGTACTAATTGGAAATCGTTTACAAATTTTAGTTTTAAATTCATAAAAAATTGCGCATTTTATGCCAACGGAATTCATACTAATATTACAAAGTTTTAACTATATCGTAATTAATTATGTAAAACTGTTTAATTTGGTCTCGATTACTGAATTAATTTTTATATTTTTAATATTAGTTTAGAGAAGAAATTTTTGATAAGGTTAGGTATAAGT
>LGAG01000273.1:739843-759548 GCA_001278395.1 Lerema accius | reverse complement strand
TTGAAAAATCGGATGATAATGGAATTAAGTAATATAAATGGAACTATGTACTATACTGGATAGCTTATGTACTTGTACCTAATTCTGAATTGCAACTACCTATTAAGGGGCATCTTGTAATTGAAAAGATATAACAAGACTGTCTAATTATGGTGCTGATTGTAAAACTAATTACATCATAAAAATATAACAAATGGAAAAAAAACTTATGAAACTGGCGAAACGTATATTTTTTATTGACACTAATTATTATTATTTCACGTTATTTAATCACAACAATGCTTTATTCAGACGAAGTGGTTATGTCAGTGACAAATGTGTTTTACAAATGAGACTTTCCACCTAATTTCTCAGGAGTAATACATCCGTCGCAATTTTAAAATAGGCCTGCAATATTATTTTTAAATGACTAAGTAGGTACCTACTGGATAAGTAGGTAGATACAGCCTAACACTACAATTCTGAAAGATTAGGCCAAGAACAGTAACAGTAATTACACCTTTCAATTTGCCTCGCTGGAAATCGAACCGAGGAGCTCTTAAAGGGGCAGTCGAGAGTGGTTACTACTATGTCATACGGAAATCTCGGATACGGAATAAATAGAATTGTATATCGAAGCATCTAGAAGTTAAACAGAAATATTGTGTATTGTAAATACGGTAAAGACAGAGGGCTGAAACGTCTTAGACACGACAGCGATCCATTAGCATGACTGGCCTTTCCTTCAACAGTTTTTTCGGACGCTAACCTCTTGTGGTTGGCAGTGTCACAGTTTGTCTCTGGGAACTTGCCAGACTTTCGACAATGCGTGGCTTGAAATAGCTCGGACATCGAAAACTGAATACATTTTTTATTTCATCGCGGAACTAACAACTCGATTATTAGTTCCGGTGAATGTGTAGCTTTCTACAACATTTGATATGTCTGAATTGTTTTAAGTTTCATGTTCTTGAATTGTATTACGGTAGGTATCTATTATCTCTGTCTAGAGATGTTAAGCTTAATTACTTTTCACTCTTCACACAATGCTAAAAATAAAGGCAGGAATAAAAATAAAACAATGTATCGGAGCAATGGTGTTTTTCTTTTTAACTCTGGTATACAGAACAGTTTGCACAAACAGTTTAACGAAATAGAATATAGCTTAAATATTTCATAAGGAATAATAATAAAAAATATAACTGTGATTAATGGAAGATATAATCATAGAAATAGGCTTGATAACATTCTAACAATATCTCTAAAATCTTTAAACATACATAACATCAATAAAGTACGAGATAATGCAATAAGATTGGAATAAACACCACACAAATCACTCACAGAAAACAAAGTACTGACTCAAGTTTGATCGTGTCGAGACTTAGGATACACAGGAGTTTTTGTGGAAGAACATTAGGCCGCGATAAGTTGTTTACATTATCACTTCAGTCCTTGTTCGTATTATTATTTTTTTTTCATAATATATTATTAGCATTGCTTCCGTAATCTACCTGGTCCCTAAATCAAATGTGATGAAAATCACCATAAATTGTATGAACATGACTTTTCATATACATTCTTAATAATAAAGCCTTACTTTCACCGACACGACACTAACGTGAACCGTCTTTAAATCTAAGAATATTTTCGTGAATTAATTTTCACTAAAATATAAGATTTATTATTAAAACATTCTTAACTTCTGCTCGCATGCACACAAAAAGTATAACACATTCCGTAATTGTCCTGACTTAAAAGACGAATAAATAAATATGTTTTAATATGGGTGTCACCTTAATATTTCATCATCGCAAGGAGTGCATTTCTTTATATGAAATTCAATTTGTTAACGCTATCATTGTCACATTGTTGAGTTTATTACACATGTCTCTATTACGCAGTATTTGGTGAAGTAAATTTATATTGCGTTAAATCACTGTATTAGGTAGGAGAATAATATCGTTAACAGTATTGTATCTGTTCATTTGTTTCTCTACTCCGTTTAACTTTGAAGACAGGAAATACCTCATTTTTATCAGATGTGATTTTAAAATTTCTCTTAAGAGAGATGTGTTTGACAGTTTTGTGTCTTGGCACTTCAACTCATGCGCATCAAGATTAATTTTTTAAAGCGCTCATTTTCGCTATTTTATGGAATTAGAAAATCGGATAATGTAATTTTATCCAGCAGTAATATGTTGGATTTTTCTATTTCAAATTTCAATCAATATGCCAAACGCCAATTGAATAGCTCGATTCTTTTTCCTTTTATTTTTGAACTCATAAACACATAAAGGATTTGTTTTCTACTTTTTAATAAGTGTTTATATTTCTGTTCAAAATTATATGAAAATAAATATTGGAAAATACATTATTTAACAACGTTAAGATTGATAAGGTGATTGTTAATTTATTACTATGGCGTAATTTAAAGTAAGATCAATTACGGAATGAATCAAATTATATCTTAAAAGTTTGACTAGACTCAGAATATAATCCCTAAAACAGTTGCTTAAAAGCTAACGGCAGCAAATTACACGTAACAAGTATAATAAATTAATTACCAGCACAATACGATATTGCAGATTAAGGCCGCCTTTATTAAAACAATAAGTTTTAAGTAGCCATATAATATAAATTGGTGTTTCGTGTACCTAATACATTAGAAGCGTGTTATAAAATTGAAGTAATAAAGATTAAATTTGATGCTTAAGAGTAACAAGGCATAAAATATAAATTTCGAGAATTGTATACAGTTTGATATTTTTAAACATGAGGGAAACCATTTCGTTCAGGAAACGTGCGGTTGCAATATGTAGATTAAAATGTATAGACACGCAAAAGTGTTGTCTTAACATACAGTATGGAAGACTTTAAAATATTGTTATAGCTATTGGTCATTTGAGCACTGTTCAGCGTAGATTTGAGGAAGTATCCATAAGACCACTTGCTTTAGACGTTTGAGAATAAAAATATGTGGTCATCGGCCAATTATTGTAGGTTCATCAGCCATACCTAATTCTTCAGTCGCTGCCTTGTCACCTTTTCTTTTACGTGAATACCAAAGGAAGGATCCCGCAGCGAATAGGTTGACAAGGACTACAAACCACGCCAAAAAGAAGCTGATTTGGTACCTGTAATGATTGAAACATTGTTGTACAAGTTTTGTACGCAAAAGTCAGTTTTTGAAACAATAAAATGTGTTGGATATCAGCTTCCAGTATTCATCAAAGCGCATAACATTTGAATACAGAATATTTTTCAATAACTGGTTTGCAATTTTCGTTGATTCTTTTACTACTACCTTTAAAAATAAGTTGTGGTTTATTGCATTATTAAAAAAAATACACTCATTATTCAGGTCTGCAATTATTATCAGGTCTGCTTATTGTTATTATCAGGTATAATTAGATGCAAATTTTTCTTCACATACTAACCCATTAGTGTAATAAAAAATATTTTTACTGAACTCACGAGTGGTATGCACGTTCTGGATAAACGAATTTCACATTCTTTTTCAGGTGGTCTACTGAAGACATCGTTACTTGAACCACCACAAACGTACAGGAAGCTGTCAAAGAAAAGGATAAAATTGTGAAAAGATTAAAGATATGAATCTATACAAATAAATAAGACTAGAGTGTCTGTTTGTAATATAAAAATAACAGCTTTCGACTCAATGCATATGTTTATACACGGTATTTATAACCAAATAACATTTTGTACAATTTCTGTCTGTCTGTTGGTCTGTCTTTAACTTTCACAGTTCCTTAACTAACAAATTAATAACTACTGATATTCTCATTAGCACTAGCGGAACCTACTAACTAGCTAACAATCCCCCTACATACCTTTTTGAAGTTAATGAATACAAAAAGTTTTTCAATACAAAAACTTAAAAACACAACACTATGAAAACTTAAAATAAAATATGCTTACTGCTTATGAAGTGGATTCCTGCAGCAAGCCGTTTAAACATATACCGAGGGTTGCGGAAAGTGTATATCGAGAATCCACAACCCATCGCCATTACAAATAGGCTTATGATGCCAAAGGAGATCATCGTTCGGACATAATCTGTAAATTAATAAGACCATAAAATACACAGGCACTTACACTTATACACTAAAAAATACAGAGCATTCAAACAATAAAATTTATGTTTACTTCACGATGTTTTTTTTACATTATAAAGAATCCCATAAAAAACAATACTTGTCGAAAATCCCAAGTTTCCCAACTTAGTTCTTTTTCAGTAAAAAGTTGTGAGATTCAGGTAGTAACAAGTCGGTAATTAATTTTACATTCAGTCTCTACTCAAGGGATCTTCTGTTTTAAGTTGTTACGTAAGTATGTAAACTGACAAATCAATGTGACCATTATCAATATTAAAAATCTTTAACGTTTTAAATTATAGCAATTATGTTAGATAAAATAAATAAAAAATATTACAAATTAATATAATGTTTCTCTTTTATTTCTTAAAAGATCAAGTAATCATTTAAACTGGATTTGTTTGTAAAATACGATTGTTATGTGTGCCTACAGGACACAGGACAGGAATGAACTTTTCTTTGAAACCATTTAACATCATTATAACGGAATGTAAAGTTAAATTGCATTTCTTACTTGCTATATCAATGTCGTAAGCTGGATCTATTGATTTCCCATTTTTCATCGTTGGCTGTGCTAAATAGTTCGTACAGTCTGAAACAATAAAATACAATAAAAAATAATGCAAACGTAAAATATGGAACTGCTCGACCAGTGAAGCCGACCGCTCCTTAGTATGCAGCGAGCGAGTGACAGCATTTCGTTCGTCCCTTATTTACGAGTAGTTAGAATTGTATACGATCGCTCTGTCTATTCTTTTTTATGGATCTCTGATTTTAACACATCTACAAAAGTAACTTAGAATATTTCAGTGAATATTTACACATTTAAATTTATTAATTGTATTGTGATAGATTTCATATTTTATCCTTTATTTTGTCTTTGTTACGTCTATTGTGTTAATCAATATTGTTTGTTTAAAAAGGCAGCTCGTAACTATCTTTGTGAAGCATACAATTTAATTTGCATCTTCTCTTGCCAAATCTAATTTGTCTCCGTGTGTTGTCGTCTACATGACACGTATTTATTACCACTACAATACAAAATACTGTACATGATTCAGTGTTACTTGTAGCAGACATTTCACATTTTGAAAGCTGAAGCCGCCTTTTTTATGTAGCAATTTTATTTTTACTTCCTATCCTGTGGTTAAAACACACAATAGGTATGATGTTGAAAATTTATAACAATTTGTTTACAAAACTACTTTTCTGTGGGTAAAGACGACGACATAAAGTCAACAATAAATTTTCTTTTATAATTTCACAATTGTAGCGTATTATCGTAGACTGTTTCAATCAAGTAGCTATGTAGGTAATACAATATTAGTCCATGATTTTTGTGTATAATATCACTGCCCAAATGCTACCGAGTTTTACTCAGTTTTACCACTTTATTCACCACGTAATTACAATAGGTTATGTTACATTTTAAAACAAACTATTATTGCACTCCAGAATCTGAAGATGGCTGAAATGTCAGTTTCTCCTAGATGCGCCGCTTTTGAACTCTGGTTTTGTTTACTTGTTCAAAAGCCCTAAGAATTTAGATAATAGTCCCAATCTCTAATCAGTGATGTTATAACTTGATCTCTCAGTAAAGCCAAGTAACGTTATACAAGAATACGAGATTAAGTAGGTATGAATAATTATTCAAAATCCCTGTTTAGTGTTCATACTCATAATAATAGAGGATGAGAGTTTAAGAGCAATAAAATCAAAATTAGTAACATTAAATATTTGGTATTTAAATGACCCAGATGATTGGTATGTAGCGTTAAGAATAATGAAAGTGTGAAAGCTACATCTGTACTTGAATTGTTCGCTTGAATGATTTACGATGAAACATTTTATGAGTGCTTTAAATAATGTTTTAAAAATAAACGAATTCATTTTAAAGATGCGCGGAATTTTCGCGCTACACCAATTATATAATGTATATTTATTATTATTCGTATAAAAGTTTCATTTTCAATCATTGCCAAGGTTGAAGTATTCTGTGAGTCAGGGAGCGCTGCAATAATTTGATCGTCGAGTTTATTATTGCTTTAAACATTTTTACTCCATTGCATTAAGAGGGTCATGATTTTCAAATGTTTATATAATTGTAATACCTATCTTCAGAAAATTTAATGTAAAATGTAAATCACTGCATGTATGGAATTCACTGCAGAATATGATTTTTCGTAAATAGTTTTGGAGGATCGTTATTTGCTCTTCATAAATCATGGAATTACAATGTAATTTTCTCGTCATTATTTTATTGCAATACTAAAATGTTCATTACTATAGTAATGTTCAGGAAGAATGGCTTCTACACGAGACATGAAATGTTTTACTATTCACACTACACTCGGAAACTTAAAACAATTGAATTGTTTTAAATAGCTTTTGAGCTATTACTGATTCAAATTTAATTTTTTATTACCACACATGTTGTACACTTTGCATGAGACTTATTTTAATCGAGAAATCAACAAACGGGCTACCTAATTATTAGTGTTTATAGTTATTCATACATAACTTAATGAACGGTATCTTGTATGCATTTTTTAAAAGAATTAGAGATTAATTACTAGTAAGAACAATGCAAAAATAATACTTACAAACTATTTTTGAATGGAAAACAATTGAGAGGTGTGTTTGTGGCCAAAAAAATAACCAACTATTATTTTATGGTAAACTTTTAAGAGGTGAGTGAGTTTGTGACTAAAAATAACCAAGTGCTATGCCATCGGGGTAAATTTGGCAATTATACCTCAAACCTAGTATGTATGTCATAAAGTTTAACCATTTAGGTACTATTAGTAAATATGATGCTAAAGTATTGCGAAAAATGAATACATATTCATGTCTATTTAATGAAACATGATTATAACAAAGTATTAATTTAATTGCAATAATGTTCAACTTGGTCAATAATAAATTGGATATCAATATAGAGAGGAATATTCGGCACGCGTCCCAATATTATTTACTGGCTGTTTATTGCAATATGTTACGATCTCGTAAATCGCAGACTCACAGAATCATTCCACACGCGCACCCTAAATTGGCCCTAATCGGGATACAATAACTGATTTTTATATCCCATAAAGATAATGCTCGGATTGATATTATATTTATCATAACAGCCGTAAGAGGTAAGTACTTATAAGTCAGAGTGTTATATTTTTATGTGATAAAAGTATGTGTAGCAAATTAGTCAAAAATTAAAGTTCAGGAATTGAAAATGATGCTGTGAGCTTTTTATGTTGTAAGCTATTTAATTCGATTTAAAATACTTTTAGGAACGTCGGATTGAAAAGAGTTGTGCAAAGGTTAGACTGTTAATAAAATACAAATGGTTAACAGATGCAATTAAGGGAAGGAATTTTATTTGACATAAAAGTTTATCAGTCTTTTATGTTTCACGGGATTTGCCAAAGAAATTATGTTGTGAAGTTGTAACTGAGAGGACAGCTAGGAAATTATATTCCGGGTAGAAATTTGTTCATCTAAGCCAACAGTTTGCAGGGCTACGGAGGGTATGACTTGTATTTACGGTTATGTTTGTGGAGAAACATTTTATGCCAACCTAAGTTATTACCATAAACAAACCCGACTTTAATTGTCAACGTATCCTTTAAGATAAAATTGTTTCATCAGTTTCAAACAAGGACAGTTTTAAATTGAATATACGATAGATATAGTAGGTAGTCTTCAGTTTAAGTGCCAATTTACTTTTCTTAGTCCGTATTTTGATTACACAATTTACCTTAATTATGGTTATTTAAAGATTGAGACCGATAGGTATTCTTAGAAATAATCAACGTAATTACTTATTTTATTACTAGAAATTAAGATTAACTCTACAGACTCTATCAATGTAATGCAACCGTAAATCAGTTATGTAACTCATATCTGTTTCCGTTTGTCCGTAAACTACTATTGAGGAATTGCATTGTAAATTTTTATTATAAAGAAACAGGTGCGTTTAATCTAAGAGTACCTAATTGAATTACTGACTTTTATGGTTAAAACGTGCCGAATATATTATTGCAGGGTTCCGAAAATTTAGTACATCTATGACAACGAAAATTTTTGTAGGTACACCCCAAATTAAAAACCAGTTTTTTAAGTAACACGATTCAAGATTTAAATAACATTTTTTATGGTTAGGTAAAAAAAAAACTTTGAATTGCATAGAAGGTATTTAATGCCAAGCATTAGTTTGTTTAATCAAGCATAGACTAGTTTCCAATGGCTTCTATCAAAGAAATAGATGTGACGACACTTTCATAGTGTGCTTGCTCGTTCGAGTCACAGACCTTCAAAAAAGAATAGACGGAGCCATCCAGCTAAAAAGTGACAAACGTATATAATGGAGCCGCTCAAACATAATGGAACCGGCCGCTCGGTAGCATACGGCGAAAGAATAACAGATTTTTGTTCGTCACTTATTTAGCCGCAATTGTATACGGCTCTGTCTATTCTTTTTTATTGGTCTTTGCTTCGAGTATAGTACCTAAATGATTTAGAATAATTAATATAACCAACTTAGCTAATAGCTACATCAAGTCACGTACGGTCAAATTGCATCATTAATCACGTTGAGAAACTTTACACTTTAGCAAACACAATTAAATCCCTGCTTGATTCCCACGGATGCCCTTTTGTCACGAACGGTTAGCTATTCCATCCTCTGATAGCGTTGACTTAGGATTAGTCGAGATTGGGTTTAGTTAGGGTATGCACACACTAATTGAAATTAACTACAGCAATATTTGTTTAAATAAAAACTTGTAGGATTTTGTTACAACATTAGCTTTTGTTTATTACTAAGTAGTTATACTATTGTCTTGATGGAAATTGGCGATATTTAATTTTAAAAAAGTAATGGCCTGTTGGTAAAATAACTGCTTATAATAGTTTTAAGTCTTCCCAAGTATTTTTGACATTTGCGATACTTAAAATATTTCAATGACAGTAGGTAAATTAAGTAGTAATAACACTTGTTCATTCATGAGCTATTAAATTAATATACCATCGATAATATTTGAACAAACTTTTGATGTCCCGAGTTTGTTACACAAAAAAGTCAAAAATTTTAAATACGCCCTTAAAATCGTTCTGTTTATTATCATGGATGAAAGCCAAATAGTTATTATAATCACCTAATTCATTCCCGGAATAATAAAATCACACATAACAATAAAAGTCATTTAAAATGGGTGTGACCGAGTGAATGAAATAAAGCGATTAATACTTTGACAACAAAAAATTACATAAATGTATTTAGTAAATAATTTGACACGAGATTATTTATAAATCTCGGTATGACATGAGTAATTAAATTGCAATGATAAACTTGTGAAATTAAGTTGCTAAGGATCACGTTATCACAGCTTAATTGCAATAAATAGGTTAACAATTAACTTCATACGTGACACGGAGCGCGAATGCCTCTACGATTGCTTAACGATTTCATCTCGAGTTTCCGTCGGTAATAACTAATCTGTATGAGGATGATATTATTCTTACTGTGTTAATGTCACGACGTGCTTTCATAGAAATGTAGGCCGCATTAATGTGGCGAATATTTGATATGAGATGGAGAATTTTTTTCTCTTATGAGCTAAGAAAAATGTGATAATTTAGTATGTACGGTATTAAATAAAAATAAATAAATTAATAGTAAATAATTATTTATTTCCTGTTCCGTATATTATGTTCCTTGTTTTAAATCATCAAGAAAATCCAGTACGTAATTAAACGGGAAGTGCTTAACATAAGTTTGCATAAACTGCATATTAATTTATGCTAGATAATACCTACTAATTATTGTGTAAATAGATCGGAAATTACTATAGATATTCATTTATATTGCCTACAATTTTAAACTAAAAGCAATTGGTGAAACGATTGATCGTTTACTAGCATGTTTTATGTATGTTCTATGTGTGTTTACTGTTTTTATTGAGTGTGTTTAACCTTAACTATCAAATTACTAAAGCAAATAAAACACACCACGTAGTTAAGTATGATATTTTTAGTAGCTTTGCTTTTGATTTATTTTCATCTTTAAGCCTGGTGTCATGAGGCACTTTATCTAATTGTAATTAAAATCTTTGTAGGTACCTATAAGATATTTTTTTCTTAATATCAAATTAACTGTACTAAACACAACACAAAACCGTTTGTAAAATTTGCGTTCAAGAGTTTTGGTACTGGAATGAGAAAGGATTTTTTTTGCATATTGAATTATTCGTTTCTTAAGTAGGTACTTGTTCTTAAGTAGGTACTTTCGGTTGACGTAATGAGGTAAAAGGTCTTCGGCGAGTTCATCGACTGATGTAAGTACCTAATTAGATTTTGACATGTAAATTAATTTTGTAATTAGAAAAGACTTAAGTACATTGCTATATAAATTCGGATCGTAAAATTCTGTTGGCACTCAATATAATAAGGACAACTTTAAAATTATACATAAACTACGTTATAAAACTGTAGATGAGTGAATGAATAATTGAAAACGTGTATTTAAATCTACTGAAGCATCTGTTCTGTTTTTGTACACTATTATCGCTACTAGTTTTGTACACCAAAACATTCTTATGAAAGTTACACGTACGAAGACGCATACTAAATAGAAATTTCAATAAATCGTTTTATAACTTGACTCTCCAACACAATTTAACCGTGCTAAGACTCTTCTATAAGCTACAAAGTAGAACAAATCTTCAGTAATCCTAAACATAATTAGAAGCATTTGTAACCCATTTCGTTCGATCACATTACACCCTGTATACGCCGCCCGAGCCGCGAATCGCTTCACAAACGGCTATTATTACTAGTCATTTCTGTTTTCCTTAGCCTAACAGACTGGGCTGCGGGATTTGTTTATTTATTTACTACATACGTATGCTGCTATAGATTGAGGTCGGTGGTGACTTGAAAGAAGCAGAGTTGTATTTTTATCGGGGACTATAAATCGTATTGTGTGGGATGGACCACGCCAATTGTTTATTTTTTGAAGGTAGCCGGCTATACGTCGTTTCTAAGTTTATGTTGGAGTTATTTGCTTTACATAACGCGTAGTAAATTAATGTGTGGCTACAGTCGCTCATTTGTTTGAATAATACGAGGAAATAGGGTTGACTGCCGCCAGAAATTACTCAAAGAAGATTGGCGATAAAAAAGGGCTCACATACCTACGACTCTAAATTAGAATTATTTGTGTATAGCATCGATAAATCAATATAGGAAGCTGAACTCATCAGTAAAATTTCAGTTCAAACGAGAGAGTTTGAACGATAAGAGTTTGAGAGTTTAGGGATAGTTAAAGTTTACTTGGGTAAGTAGTGCAGTAAGCTTAGTTATAGTAAGAACTACAATAGCCAAATAACAATATAAAAAAACAAGTTTATTAAAATGAATTACAAGAAACTAAGCACACCTACTTAACTTTAAGTCCAATGCAGCAATAATGTTAGTTCAAGAAAGTTATTAAACAATAAGTGTTGCAGTGGTTGCAACGTTAGTTTGAAGCTCTTTAGAATTTTAACAACAGTTCTTTGGTATAGAATAAAAGAATATTGTAGTATTATACACAAAAGGAAAGTTGGTTGGCAAGTGAATTTCGTAGTCAAAGGAATCTCCACTTTTTAGATTAAAATTATTTGTCCGTAGATACTCGTATCATTAAATTGTAGAAATTATACTAATGATTCAATACTTAAAAATATAAAATAAAAATGGTATTTGGAAATTATTTTATTTTATCATTTAACATAACTGGGGTAAAACGCTATAATATGAAATAAATTTAAAACGAATGTTGTCCAAAAAAAGTTAAAGTTATGTCTGATGTAAACATGTATTTTATTTAAAAAGTGTAACATTTTTACACCTTGCATTTTGAATAATATAAGTATTGAAATTATCATTCAACCAATACAGTTTAACAAGCGAATATTACGGAATGTTTTGTCATGCAATTACATTATTATGTAATATACTTATATCTATAACAATTAAGGCAAAGTTCACTAAATCCTCAGGGTGCTTTTATCCTCCACTCCGAATTTCGACCCTATTAATATAGCACAATTGTATAAGAAGGTCGTTACATAGAGCGCTTCCATTTATATATAATTAGGTTATAGTAACGTCAAAGCAAACTTGCTTATGACAAAGTAAACACAATATATCGGTGTTGAACCGACCTCGCTATATCGTCAAATATTGGATTCGCTATCATTTCGCTGGAACCATAATTGTCTCGTCTCTCTCACAACTTATAAAAGAAACGTCTGTATCAGATGTTATATCAAATACAGAATAATCGTTAAAGAGAACGTTATGTTTTTATTTGACTTACTATGGTTAATGTTTTTTTTATTCTTTATCAGGCCGTGTCATTATACATTTAATAATATCATGGCGAACTTTTTAAATGATATCGGGTTTTGTCGCATCTGGTCAGGCCCTAAGCGCGCACTAGGCAGCTAGGCTGTGGCTGCCGGAATATTTAAGCATCCAGTTATAGCAGCCAAGTTAGGCAGCCAAGCTACGGCAGCCAGCCAGACGATTATAATCATAATATGACGTTGTATGAGAACCACTGCGCGCATAATGTCAGCAGCCATAAACATTAGCTAATACTCGCTCTGGTTGCGCGCAGCCAATGACTGCCGTGCAACAGGTACGTTGGACTAGCTGCCGCAGCTAGTAATTCGAGGCTGCCTATGTACGCGGGCTCCCATACAAAGTCATAATTATGTTCTTGTGGCTGTTGCAGCCTGGCAGCCTAGTGCGCGCCCAGGTTTAAACTGTTTTTATACAGATATCCAATTTAAATTTGATATAATTTATAAATATTAAAGTGGATAATATTCCACTAATTTTAACACGACACAAAAAAATTTAAAGGCAGTGCTTTACCATTTCAAAAATACAAGGCTGCAAAGCTTTTTGAAACGCTATGTCAAACTTGAGATTGCATATTTTTCTAGCAAAAATTGCAAAAGAGCTCTATTCTTAAACTTTTTACAAATTAAAACTCCTTTGGTGTCTGCAATTTTAGAAAATACTAACAGAAACTGGAAAGCTTCATGCACGTGGAGGCCATGAAAGTCAATCAGCGTAGAAAATTGAGTTGGAAATGGATTCGGGCCTTGACATCAAAAAACAAACGCTATATCCCCGATCCAGCTTTTTTGCACCTGAACATTATGTAAATTTATTTCATTGCCTACGTAACATCTCGGAATAGCGACCGCGCGTTTGTTTTTCGCCAAAATCGTTGCGATTTAATAACGCCTCACTGCACAGTATATTTTCGTTAGTACATCTCCCTCCTTCTAATAAGATATAGTGAGATTTGACTCAAACCCGTCAACTCCAATTTTACGTAGATTTTTCCAAATGTGTGATTTAGTGTAAATTTTTGATTCTTCACTCTGTTTGTAGGCTTTTTGTTTACGTACCCTTGGCTGTCTTTTCTTTGAGGTTAAACAATTATGTGATATTTCGTTAACAATGGGATTAGCATTACGTGAGATTCGTATCTCACCTAATTTATAGATGCCCCCTGTTAATCATAAAAAAGTGGATAAAGACATAGAAAATTTAACCAAACCAAACCTTATAAACACTCTTTTACCTACAATTATGTATTCAAAACTTAACTTACCCATTAATTATCTACAGTTCTACAGCATAGCTGGGTTCCTGTCATGGGTTCCTTATATCTGCTACTCAATCATTTTACGCAACTCAAATGTAAAACGCTGACAACGTGCGGCTGTTTCGGCACGATACGTGCTTTCCAGAGCGCGAATGTAACTTGATATTAATGAATATTCAGCAGTCAACGTATGTCAGAATGACAGTTATTATGCAATTCTAATATTTCTTTCGACATAATCATTTGTCGATTCTACGGAATAACTGACAGCAAATTATTGTCAAAATTTCAGTTTTAATATTCTGTTGAAATAGTTATCTCCATAAATAACTCGTTAATTTTTTTATTTTATATCTACTTTATAAATTAATCGTTTGTATAATAGTTATGTACAAAAATCTAGTGTATTCATAAACGACAAGAATGATAAGTACCTAAGTTAAGTATAATGTTTATTGACGAAAAAATAGGCCTACTTGGTACGCCTATAGTGCATCGAGAGACCAATATAGAAAATTGCGTTCTAATAATTCCGTATACATATTTTAACACCCAAATCTATCTCTAGTAAGCCATGGTATACATCTATTCTGTAACTGACCTTGTCATAACAATGTTACACAATAAGAACATGTGATTAATTATAACCACACAAGCATTTACCGTTGAAATAACGTCGGAGTTTGTTTAGTTTCATTCTTGTTTAGTTTCTATTTTTTCTTCTAACGAGAAAATAGCTTTGAGTAAACCAGCGGGGGCTAATGGAGTAACAGAGTGAGCTAAAACAGAAGGCTAAGAAAAAATAAACGAAGATTCAATCACGTTCCTACTACATTTAATCCGTTAGCAATGTTGGGCTTTGTTTATAATCAGCGAGAATTTGTTGTCGAATGCGAACAAAAATAGTTTAAATCGAAGGGATTACAACAGATTTCTCTGAATAGTATTGATTACAAGATAACTTGGAAACAGTTTCATTTAATACAACTGTCGAAAGCCAGGGTTGCGAAACACAGCTGCACTGAAGAATTTACGAAGAAAAATATTATTTTTTTACTGTAAGTCGATGAAGAGATAGGCAAAAGAATGTATACAATTTGACAGGATTAAAGTTTTTCTAGCAAATTTACTGATTCTCGTTTTTTTCAGGATTCATTCGTAGAATTCCCATTCAATTTTATATAAGACCTAATGATGAAATGATAAGGCTATGATCGTTCAAACAAGAAAGATAAAAAAAGTTAAACTTAAGCGCAGACGCTTCGAAATCAAGAAAATTAAGCGAATTTTTATATTTAGTTTAGTAGTAAGAATCATTTGTTAAGTCATTACTTACTGTTTAGCAAACAATGGTCTTACATGTTACCCTTAAAATATCACATAGAAGCTAATCAGTTAGGTTATGAAATTTTAAATATACCGTGTTTATACAATGTCTATTTGGTTGCTAAAAAATAAAGCTTCCAGTTTTATCCCAAACGAAGTTATAAAGTAGCGAAAATGGCCTGAAATGCTTCGAGAAAAGGATGATACGGCCGTGTCGCTTTTTTTTGCCCGACTTGGCGGGGGCACTGCCGTCCCCTCAGATAAACAAGCTGACATACAACTATGCGAAGTTAATGGCCTAACGCACACGTCTATAATAAGTTTATGCTATTAACGAGTTAAATAATAATATAATTAAAATAAAATTAAAAAACTTACTCAAAAAACGTTCCCCGATCATCCCAGTTATGTCACTAGGTCTCGGCGTCGTAGTAGAGATGGACCCATTGTTTATTGTCGCCGTCGGTTGAAACAGGTATCGACATATCTCCCACACGCCAGAATTGCTCCACAAGAAGTAAACATTCTTCGAGGGTAGGTATATACCTGGAATAACAAACTCTTTTGTAATTCAGGTGTCAATAAGTGATACTTCGCAGATTAGACATGTGATGTTAAAATACTGAATCGTTTGCTGTATTAATAGGTGGTATTCGTTCAGCTTTAGTCCAATCAACTCATTTGGCATACACCCAAATTGCTGACGGCTTAACTGACATCCACCTTACCAAGGGTAAAATTGGTAGTAATCTGTGATAGAAATGTACTAATTTCTTTTTTGATATTACAAAAAAAAAATTAAAACTTAAATATCTTTTAAGTTACATTGGGAGTTGAGATTTACTATTGAACTTATCTCTTCAAATAAAAGACCGAATAAATTACAAATCTAGCTAAAGTAAAAAAAAATGATAAATTATTTACCTACAAGCCAGGAATTTCCCATTGCAAATTATTACGCAATTAACATTAATCTTCAACAAAGTTAGTATGTAAAAGGTGCAACTATTAATATTTGCCCTAGCCGAAATTTTCGTTTTATAACATTACACTGTATATAATATAATCTTATACAAATTGTCCCAAATGACAAACTTAAGAAAATAGCTCGAGGGTCGAATGTGAAGGAACCGTCGTAAGTAAAATGAAGGATTCAGAATAAAATTCAGCATTAAATAAAATCAATGTGAAAAAATTAATATTACAGTTATTAAAACAAATCTCACTCGTCAATAGTACTACGGAGTCGTGAACGTTTTACATTTCAAATTCATTATCTAAAAAAATACATTTTTATTTATACCTACCTCAGTGCAGTCGAAAAGCTCCGTTGTATTTTCGATAAATGAATATTTTTTGTCATTGAACCTAACGAAATTTATTGTATAGGAAGCGAAAATGCTCATGGAATAAAAATTGTCAAGTATTATAAAGTACGGTTCAAACAGTCCTTTAAATTTCCATTGCTTCTGGCTTTTCCCATTGTCATCGATCGTTTTATGTTGACTCATCAAATACGGGTTTCTCCCATTCTTTTAACGTAGCGTATTTGGAATCCCTAACAAATACAATTTGCGTGTAAATCCACCAACTAATAGTACAGTACAATATATGATTATATATCGAAAATTGAGAAAATAATTAAGAAATCAGTTCACTTTAAAACATCGTAAAAAATGGCAAAATCCTATGAACGACGCTAAAACGAGGATCTATAGTAATACTAATCCTTTGTAATACTCTAAGCTACCCAGCGGTGTATCAAAGAGCGTGCCTTCTTGAAACAGGGGCAATTAAAAGAGCTTTATGAAACATTTATGAAAATACCTTCACAGAATAATTACGACTTTCTCTTTCAGTAAAGTAACTTCACCGTGATATAATTATAATGTATTTTTTTATAAAACTTGTGTCTGACAATTATCATCCATCCATAACTGTCTCAATTCTGGACTAGGGAACATGTAAGCTCACAATGTACAAAGTACAGGCCATGGACCACCTCGCTGGCCACGTGCGGATTGGCACATTTAACGCACCTTTGAAAGTTATGAGGAAGTTTCAGGTATACAGGTTTCATTTTTGTTTTATTCACCGAAGCAAGTAACAATGTAGTTTTTAATACACACAACTTTTTCAAAATGAAACGTGCATGCTTGGTTTGAACTTAGTTATTCCCATTTAGGAGACCAACGTTCACACCACTAAGCTACCACTGTTGTACCTTAAAATAAGAACCGCTAATAACTCGGCAATTAAGCTTTTCACAGCGTGACAAATAATGTAAATAAACGAAACAGGATGCTCACCGTTTGAAATTACATAATTACAAGTATGAAGCAGTGAACGCTTGCGGCGTGGCTCGAAATTGGAGCATAATTTTCCGGAAAGCAACTACAATTTCTCGGGGCAAATTAGTGATGGGATAGCTTCAGACATCTTATACTGTCCGGTGTATGTTGATAACTACATTGACTTCATTTTCCATCGGCGAATGGGATACAAATCACATTATTTTCCACTTGAGATGTAGAGCGTAAAAAGATATTACTACGTAACTATGTGCTCGTATGTCTAAGTACATACAAAAATGTAGATGGATTATAAGTATTGGATGTCTATTTAACGAATTATCTAATGCACACTTTTAGTATAATTGATAAAAATTGTGGAAGAAAGTATGGGATGGTTTTTAAAATCTGTAGTTTTGTGATCCGACAAAGCAATTCTTACAATTTTTACACAAAATAATATTTATCTTAGTATGTTTTTACACTTTTGTAAAATACCAAGTACATGCACCAAAAATATTGCTACTTATTAGTGTTTGGCGACATAAAAATTTCATGTTTACCTCATTCTACAGTGAATTTCAGGAAGTTTTTGAATGAGACAACTAGTCTTGTTTAAAATATTAAAATGCAATCATTTTACATTTCGTCTAACTTACAAAAAAAAAAAAAATCCGTTGGGGATTCAAACAAATTCCATCGTAAAATAATTTTCATTTTTATCCTGCCGAAAAATTTTCAAATGAAATTATTTTTTTATATGTTTACTGAACATTGTTCAGTATAGAAAAACATCACCTTTTACACACAATCTAGCCCGTATGCATTTATTTACGTTCTTCGTACGGTACTGGACAGAAATAGACGGGCGTCGACCCGAACACCATATGGACGTAATTAATAATAAACTCGACAACAATTTGATTCCGCTTAACACTAAAGTCGCGTTAACTTGTCTCTTAGGATTGTTTAAACCAACCGTTTAATCCCTACTAATATTATAAATGCGAAAGTAATTCTGTCTGTCTGACTGTTACGCTTTCACGCCTAAACCACTGAACCGAAATTAATAAACTTGAGTATGAAAATAGAACTGAACTTGCGAAAGGACATAGGATACTTTTTATCGCGAAAAAGCCGCGCCATATAACTGAATTCCACGCGGGCGAAGCCGCGGGCGGAGGCTTGTTCTGTTATAATTGAAAATTTGGGCCAATAATTTTTTTTTCAATATGGTTTTGAAATGTGCGGTTTCTGTTAGTCTTGTCAAAACGAATACTATTATAATCAGTTGGTTGTTAAGGGTTTATTTTCTACTAAATGACGCCCGCGGCATCAACTGTAGAAAGTTAAAAAAAATATTAGATTCACCCCAATGGAACCTATACAGAAATTTATTATAATCTAGGACAATGTTTCTTTTAAGTGCTAAGCTTTATTTATTCCAATACATTCAACCGTTGAGGTCTGATTTTAATAAAATCAATTTCTATACAGTTATTTTTATTATTATCTATAATTATTATATTTGCAGTTTTAATGCATTTTTCATATTGCACATAGTCGATCATTTAATCAAAGACTATTAAACTGCTAAGAAACATTATAATGAATCATCGTCAACAAAGTAATTTTTACACGTGTCATAGGTATTTATGTTAGATACTGTTTGTATCCTAATGATGTGCCAACTTTTTAATCGTCTAATTGTCGTAATGAGTCTAAATAGATAAGCATGCCAAATTGGTTTAAGTGTTTTAGTTTAGAAATCGTAATTATATTCTTTAATTTTTCAATTATTATGATAGAAAGGGGCAGTTGTATCTTCGTTTTCAGTCATATCATGATTCACTGCAGTTAATTTTATCTAAAGCCAATTTTTTTATTCTACTACAAAATACTTATCTACCTTTGTATTGTAAATAAACAAATTGTGATAATCAGCTTGGCAAACTACCAGTTCAGTTCGGTCTTCACAATAGGCGCTTTATTTTTAGAAATAAGGTGACTAATACATTTTTACCCACGTGTCTGAGATCTACGACTTTTTGACGTAAGACAAAAACTTTTTGAAGCGTCGGCGTCGGTGAGAACTATAATGTTACTAAAGCAATAAGTCTTGAAATCCCAATGTGACGAATACGTAAAAAATCTATTTGAATGCTGGTAGAGATCACAGAACATCGAAGTATCACATAAAATATAATTATAATACGAGTATTATGTGATAGGTAGTATTTATAATGTGCAACGGTGAAGGAAACATTGTGGGGAAACCTGCACACCTGAGAGTTCTCCATAAAGATCTTAAAGGTTTTCTTTTA
>LGAG01000273.1:714383-726866 GCA_001278395.1 Lerema accius | reverse complement strand
GAACCTTATTCAACGATTTTCTTAAATCAACCCTTAAGGGGGTAAATATCACCGCAAAACTATATTTTCCGCAAGCAAAGCTGCGGGCAACAGCTCGTAATATAATAAAATTGAAAGTTGAGGGTGGCTCTGTTTGTCTGTGTATATGAAAGAACATCATGCCAAAATGGCATTGATTTGACAGAACGATGGATGAAATGCATTTATAATTCTCAACTTAGGGCGTTACTGGCTACATTTTATTTAAATCAGTCCACTCTATCATAAGTTAATATAATTTTTTTTTTACTTTTAAGTTCTTTTGAAGGGTTTTATTTGTTAAGAATATTTTTTAACTTAAAAAGTCATTAGAATCTGTCCACAAGCGCCGGAGTAATCGCGTAACACACACAAAAAAACATACAGGCGATTTAATAACCTCCTACTTTTTGAAGTCGGTTAGTAAATAAAGTCATCGTTATGCAATTCTGTTGTCTGTATAGTTACACGCAATGTTATGCAAGATCGTACGTCCAGCGTAGTTATGTATGTCTTTATTCCTCGGATCGGCAAAAATCGATATCATCATGTGGAAAAATCTGAAATATTGAGACTTTTTTCAGTCCGACTATATTCTTATATCTTTTTATACAAATAATTAACTTTTTAAGTTACTTAAATGATATTAGCGACCAAATTACATTTTGACGTTTAAGATTACAATAATCGTAATACGAGTAGATATATACAATGTAAATAATTAATTTCTATAAGTACTTAATTGTAAAACGTTACAATTCTATTCTGATACGTCCTCAATAGCTGTAGCTATATTATGATAATTGAGAATCAAAAATGTTTATCCACAAGAATAGCAAGACAGAAAGTTTTTATACAATAGTTTAAAAAATTTGTAAATTACTGCAGAAATCTATTTAAACGGGATATAACAGTAAATAAAGTTGTTATAAAATGGGTTCTTACAAAGAAAGACTAATCATGTAGGCTCAGTCTGTCTAGAGAATTTATACGCGATTACGAGCGAAGACTAATAAACAAGCTATTAATGCTAAGCAGAGCTTCTAAGGCATAACATGCTGCTAGAGATGAAGTGTGTTAAATGATTATATACCGTATATATTTTATTTATAATATGATTTAAGAACTACCAAAGCATATCGCTTATGTATTTGAGGTATAATGAGATGATCAGTAATTATTATATTTGTTTTGAAAATTGTTACTTAGGATGTCTGAGCGATAAAATATGATGTAATATAGAAATATAATAAATCTGACTATAGATAAAATCTTACTGATATTCCAAAATTACCAAACCTTCTTTATTGACAATACGTAGGTATATATTAACATGGAATTCAACAGAAAATGTTTTCACACATCTTAATATAATAAAAACATATATACGTGTGTTTGACACTGAACTCCTCCTAAACGGCGTGACCGATCTCAACTAAAAAATTGTGAAGTATTTTAAAGGTTATTGAAACGCCGCTGTAGCAAAAATAGTCTAAAATGATGAAAATTTACTATAAACACAAGAAAATTTGAGTTTTGGAGTACGTGATAGAAAACGACAGGATCAACCGAACTGTAAGGTAGAACAACGTCTGCCCAGTCTTCTCGTCTTGTATAAAAGCAGTAATAGGAAAATTGCAAGGGCTCTGTGTAGGTCCCTGAGTTGTCTGCCTCTGACAGCCTTCAAAATTAATATTTCTAATATCGGTCATGGTTCACCATTTCACTAAATCCGATAGAAAAAGAATTCTTAAACTTTAGGTTAGGTGTATCCAGATTCAAATATAGGCATTATCATAAAACTAATTACCATAATTTTGCTCTGCGTCTACTCTGAAATAATTCAAACTTTAATAGATAATACTGATAGCAGATTACTGATTTCCAACCTTTACGATTGGCCTGGCAAAGATTAGGATTTGGAAATTACAACCAGCTAACAAAGTGCTTATTTACAGCTGTTTGCCTAGATGCAGTAGTCATTTGTCATCAGCTGAATTGCATTCCTGTTCCGCATAAAATAATCCAATCGTTAAATTTTTACGATGACGAAAATACGTTAGTTAATTGAAATTCCCGAGAGATAAAACTTTAATTAAAACACGGAAACCGAAGTATAAGCAAACTTCTCCATTGGGAGTTAAAACAGGAGATTTCCTTAAAAGTATCGAAAAAAAAAACTGAATGATACCTGACCTGTTGATCAATTTGAGGAGCGCAGCTATTTCCCGGGACAGCACCGGTGCGATGTTATAAACTTTCTACTTCGGGCATTTTAATGCCTATTATGCTTAACAACACGAATGTACACGATAGTTACATTTACATTTTTATTGTCGTTAACGAACACTGAGTCCAGTTCTTTACAATTTGGTTATGTAGCGCGGGAGAACACGCGCGCTCGAAGCGTAGCAGCCGCTCAACTGACGGGCCGGGCGGGAACTACTTCACATGGCTCCGATACACGCTCTTTACCGGGCTACAAGCCATTTCTTCCTACAAATTTTATGCCAGTCCCGCGATTCACTTCGCACTTTATTTAAAACTAGCTTGCTTACTGATTTTACCCGCATCGAACAGCGGGAAAGTAAACAACGTCGTGACGTGGAATGCTTTTGTGCTTTTTTTAAGTTAATTCTAATTGAAAAGCGCTTTTATGTGCGCGAGGTTGCAGTATGTAGGTATGGATGAACGTGCTGACCGTTTTTATTACTAACCAGCTTATTTATCGTGTCAGTGTCTTCCTAATGATTGCATTTACACAAATTTTATTGATTTTTACTGCTATTTAGTATACTTAAAACGCTTTTAACGAGCGTACAATACAACTGATAGCCGGCCCAGGCTATTTTTGTCCGTGATTTGGCAAGAAATTAATTTACCATTGTCAACTTTGACTTCACAGGTCGATAAGCAAAAAGCATTCCCCGAATCCTTGGGAAATGTCTGGGACACAGTGGATGGAAAATCTACGTACAAAATGCGATGTGGGCGTCTTCATGGCAAGAGTGAATAGGCTTTCTCTAAGTTAATACGCTTTACCATCTAGAGCACGTCGCCACTGTCCATCAGGTAGGGTCATGGTCAAGCAGTATATGAAATAAAAAAAAACATTTAAAATCATAATTATTTATTTATGGACACATCGAATGGATAGAAAAGTATTAATATCTTTAATCTCTACCAATATTTTAAATACGAAAGTAACTGTGCCTGTCTGTCTGTCTGCTACGCTTTCACGCCTAAACCACTGAACCCATGGTATGAAGATAGACTTACTGTTAATATTATAATGTTTATTTGACACTTCAGATTCCAAACAGTTCGAAAAGTATTGATTTTTTAAACTTGAAGGGCGGAATAAGAAAATAATACTTTTAAAAAATTATACCAATCTGTACATTTTTTTTTATTTCTTAAAAATAGTTTTTGTCGATAAAATTCTAATTTACCCATTTTTCATTTGTACACTATATCAAGAACCAAACTGTAGAAAATAAACATACCTAATTTTATCACAATATTTTTAAATTATAATGTGTCCAGTCCAAAAAACTATATCTATCAAAGTTTATCTATATCGATGGAGGACTATTAATTATTTTTGGTATAATTACGGGAGTAGCGTGGTCACCCAGTGACAAAACTCCCTGATATAAAGAAAAAAAAACCTCTGCTTCTTCGACAAATTGAAAACGATTTTGAACGACATTTAATTAGTTGCCAGTGCTGCCACATTAAAAAACGGCATAAGCCGGCCGTACCTACCATAGATACATAGTTATACTTTATATTTTTATGGTAGTTAAACTTTATAGATGCTTTACACCAAGGAAGAAAACAGAAAAGTGACAGCAGTTTTAAAATTATAGAATTTGATTTTGAAATGTCACGGTAACCGCTAGAGTGCTGGAGTTCTGGGTTTCTGTTCTGACGAAATAAAGATAGCTGATTTGAGAAGAAAGTAATTTTTCAAGAACTCAAAATGATGTAAGTTCCATATTGTTGTTATTCTTGATTAAAATTCTAATACATGAATATCATTTTGAAACAATGTTTAAGTAATGTTTTCTAATTAAAGTGCACTATAATTCGATACGATATAAGTACGCTCTAATTCGGTTTGATACGATGTCCATGGACGGCAGAGGTTGGTCGCATTGTCAGCGCGTTTGCTATCTCAACACTTTAAATAAATATCTCAAAAGACGAAAACATAAAGTAACATAAGAATAATGATAACAATGTGAACAATTGTTGAATTGCTTTTGAAGAGCTTAAAGCATGTCGGTTTCCAACCATTCGAAGTGATTACTGGCACAAATCTGGTTTCAAGGAACGATACGTAAATAAAAGTGATCAATCATCTTTCAGGCGAAAAGAAGATCCTGATATACCAATGACTGAGAAATTAAAAATATTCGGCATTGTACACTGGCGTGGAGTAGTGGCATTAGCCACACCACTTATAGCTATAGTTTTGTTAATACCGTTGCCGCCTGAGGTTTGTTTACCATGTAAGATAAGATTAAAGATTAATAGAAAAAAAACTTGACTGCAAAAATTTGTAAAGGTAGAAAAAAATGTGTGTAATTCACATGCGGTAGAAGAGAAACCTAAAAAAAATTGACTTCAAACGAATTGACTTCATTTGACACGCGAAATGTAATGATTATGTAATTAAATTAATCGAAAAATATTACCCTTACGCAGTCGGGTAAAATTTAATATAAATAGGTATACCTTAAGTCATTTTCACAATGAAAACAAATCCAATGACACCTCAATTATTATGTTGAAACCTGTGAAGCCTGTGGCCGAACCAAAGAAATTGAAATGCATACAAAAATACGCTCGATATATCGATATGAGCAATAGATCACAGTAAGAATATAATCTTTACCATTAAAATGACTGTCTTCTATTTTTTCTTTTTCATAATATAATGTTTCACAGAAGTTTCAATGGTGTGGCTACTGTTTAGTGGTGATGGCGATATACTGGGCAACTGAATGCATCCCGTTGCCGATCACTTCCTTCTTACCCGTTATCGTTTTTCCATTAACTGGTGTCTTAAGTACGAGAGAAACCTGTAAGGCCTATATCACTGTAAGTATTTTTTGTAGCTATGTATAGGTAATATAAATTCTTCTACGTCCTTTAATCTATGTTTGTAACGTAAGATCGAATCTAAATTTATTAGACTAAAATTAAAAAGCATTGCCATGTACTGACATAAATTACAATATTTCATATTTCAAAATACGAGTATTAGGTATTTAATTTATAAGTAGGCAGTAATTTATTCAATTTACTGCAAAAATTGCAAACACAATTTTATGTAACTAACCTACTTTTATCATAAAAATGGTAAAAAAAAAATTGTTTAACCTGTTACATCATATTACCTAACTTTAGATATTTTTTTTCTAGGACGCCTTAGTAATGTTCTTTGCAAGTATAATGCTCGCATATTCTGTGGAGCAGTCCGGATTGCACAAGCGGTTAGCTTACTGTGCCATTCGATTAATCGGCTATAGTCACTATAGGTAAGTAAGTAATTTATAAGGTAGCGTGACCACATTTTATCTCGTAGGGATCTTTCACTTGACATAATGATTATATTTAAGCCGCCGACCAATGATATGGTTTCTTAATACCCGCGTTCTTTGCGCATTCTAAGCGCGTTTTACAAAAAATATTAAGTGTATTAAGCAACACGAATGCAAATGGAACGTGCTGAGAATACGCGTTTGCATCGATAATATTGGTGATTTCTCTCGTTTTACCAAGTAAAGTAAACAATAAGCACTTTATAATCACAGTATACCTATACCCGCAATCACCCAATATTTTGCTTTAATAAATAAGAGTTGAAAATAACGCATAATAACTGACTAAATCTACACACAAGGATTTGCTTTTCATTAGGCTACTCGCCGCAATGTGTTTGGTGACAATGTTTGCATCAATGTGGCTCACGAACACGGCAGCCGCCACTATGATGGTTCCCATTAACTTTGCTATATTGACAGTATTTCAAGGCGTAAGTTTTTCATATTATTTCATTAGAAAGAGCGTTAGAATCCTTAATTCAGAAATTAGCGTATGTATATGTCTATTATAGAGGGAGGGAGTTGCTGTGCTCTCGTAAGCATAGATGAGCTCACAATTTTTAGTGTTTTAAAAATATACACTGCTTTAATTCATTGGAAAAAATGTTATTATAGTGAAGTTGGTGCCAAGAGTGCTGGAAAACTATTAAAAAGTGAAAATCTGGGAAAATTATCGTGGAAATTTCGTAAAAATTAGCCCGTAACGAATAACGGGTTTGACGATTGAAGAAACGAAAAAACTTTCCCTTACAAGAAAGCAACGGGTAAGGTATTGTGTGACGAAGAAAAATAGTGTTTTAGTTGAGGAACAAAACAATCCTATGCACAGAGCAAGGAATGTATCCTATGGCACGAGCACTGCTAACAGAAAAGCTGAAGGGAACTATTGGATGCAATATTTATGGCATCAGACGCTAGAGGGCGTTGATATTAACTGTTTAATTTTCTCATCTTAACTACTCGCTACTAGAGGGCACTTACTGGTATAAACATGGAGTATGTTATGAAATTATTTGAAAACATACAAAAGGGATTATAAAGAAATAAGATACGGAACAAGGCATGAAAGAAATGGAACAAAGATAAGATTCAATAAATAAAAACATAGACGATAAACTTAGTATGATTGAAACTCGAACAAACTAACTAGAAAATAAAATAAAGCAACAGGAAAAAGTTATTGAGTTTTCAGAAAAATAATTACGAAAACATTTAGAATTTTTTGGGATACAAGAAACAGAATAGAATTATGAAGGTTTACTTAGTTTGAGTAGGTAAGTGGTAGTGTCTCTTACAACCACAATTAGGAAATTCTTAGAAAGAAAAAATCACTACAAGATACTACCATAACTAAAGAGGACTACTCTCCAAGTGTTTAACAAATGTGAAAAGAACTCCAAGAAACATTAAAGATGACAACAAAAAGATCACAAGAAAAAAAATGCTGAAATAAATGTAGTCTTACGGTACGACAAGATAATAAAACTAGACCCCAAAAAATATTAAAGTGACGAAAAAAATCAAATAAAAGAAGCAGCGCTCGAGCTTACGATCATTTTGAGCGTGTGCTGTGCGTCATCTCGGTCCTCTTCACAGTGATAGCATTGGGTCGTTGCCTCGCGTCCAATCCGACACAGATACTTACCGAAGTAGACATGTCCCGTTAGTATCTGTGTCTTTCAGTAGGTGACGTTGCCATCGCGTCTCTCCATCCAGGCTGGGGAATTCCGCAGATATAGCACCAACTATACGTTGGCGCGTACTCCTCTCCTCCAAACATACGCGCCACAAATTGAGTGTTTATCGGTGCACCCTCCTTCTGAAGGGCTCAAAGGATATCGTGCGATAACAATCCGGATGACTTTCTGGCACTGCACGCCATACATACACTTTGGTTCTGCAACGCCGAACGTTGGACAGCCTATGGGACCATACCGGGGCGCCATATAGGGCCATTGAGTGGCGAACTCCCTTTGAAGGGATGATAGGAGGAACCAATCAAATTAAAATCTTGTTTTAAAAGATTTTTTTCATTATTAGTTTAATTTTATAACTTGTTGGGAAATATAAAAAGTAGTTGAACATTCCTTTTTTTATTTTCTTTGCAAAATTTTATTGGTGTTTATATTTATTTGATACCAATGCTAGTGGTGAATAGATACTTTAATGTTTCAGTATAAACTACTGAAAATCTATGATATTGGTCCTGACGGGGAAAATGTTGCGTCTGATATTACTGTGTGTTACTTCTGCGCAGCTACATATTCTTCAACCATAGGTAACGAATCTTTTAATTAAAAAAACACGCTCTAAAAAATATGAAATAAGAAATTTGCTTATTTCAAAACATTTGTATATAAATAAACTAGCTGTACCCGCGCGTAAATTATATTTATCAATGCGAAAGTTAACTAACTGATCCAGAAGTGAATAAAACTATCAATAAAGGTCACGTTGTATAATATTAAGATTTTATGAAATAAAAAAATTTAACGTAATAAATTATATCATGTATTAACTTTGAAGAGATAATAAGTTTAGCTCCAATACTAAGGAATGAATTCAACAATAAATATATTTTCGAAGTGTACTTACTAAATAACGCCTTTTTATTTGAACTAAATACTGTTTAATCAGAAAAACTTTTTATTTTATTCACGACCTTTTGACCTCTAGAGGGCGCCATATGCAATTTTATGTAACCTATAACCAGCGGACCAATAAGACGCCTCTAACGATCAATTTACGTCCAAATGATGATCAGTGATTTAGGGGTTAGGAGGGAACAGATGAACATCATACATACTGCTAAAAATCATAACCCTCCTTTTGGCTTCACCATAGTCGGGTAATAAAGAGTAAGCTATCTCTATCTCTCTGACTATTTGTACATTGCTTTATTTCAACAACTATATCAATCTTAGCAATTTTACTTTTTGCAGGTGGCGTTGGTACCTTGGTAGGCACTGCAACAAACTTAGCCTTGAAAGGGCTTTACATGAAGTAAGATCTAAAAAAAATTTCAAATTTAGTGTATTTTTTTTTACTAATATTAGGTAGCAGAGGATTTTTTGCTTGTTTTTATCCGACTACGCCGAAGTTAAAAAGAGGTTTATGATTTTGTATCGAATAATTATAATTATAATTAAAAACTAAATTGTCAGGAAGTAACATGATAGGTACTTAATAAAAATGTTTAAAAAAGTCTGACGCGTGTCTTAGAGAGTGTAAACGGGTAAATGACTAAGCATGCTTCCACCTTATTTCTCCAACAGAGCCTATCCAGATGCACCGGAGTACTTATCCTTTCCGAGGTTTTCTGCCTTCACTATTCCACTCGTGATTCTGAACATGATAACTATGTACGTGTACATGACGATTGTATTCTTTGGATTTCTGAGGTACGAATAATGATATTTTTACTATTTACATTGAATTTTAGACCAGTAAGTAGGAATCTATTATGTGTTTTGTTATGTGATGATTGCTACCTAAGACTTTTCGAATGATTTTTTTGTTCTCAATTTGTTCAATAAAATCGTTTAACAAAATTATATTTTCCTTATTTATTGTCATGATTTTAAGTTATAGAAATACAAATTAGTTTATTCTAAATCGTGTTATTAGTTTTCAAATAATTAGGGAAAATTTTATCAAATATTTTTTTTCAGACCAAATAGTAAAGCAGCTAAATCCTCAAGATTGACTCCTGAAGGGAAAAAGGCAGCACAAAAAGCGGTAAAAGAAGATTATGCAAAACTAGGACCAGTTTCTTGTTGGGAAATAGTAAGATTTGTTATTATGTATTATGACTTAAATTAAATCATGTGCAGTATTTAAAACATGTATTTGTTTACCAGATACTTAAATTAACCTATTCTCGGACACTAAAATGGAATCGAACAACGGCAGTTGGTAGGAAAACCATTTACAATCAGTGTTACACGATCAGTGTTATACGAGTAGTATATATTATTATCATAAATGGAGAGAGTAACATAACACGCATTCCCCATTTTTTTTTGTTTCAGATGGTTATCATTTTATTTGGTGGTGCTATGGTAATGTTTTTTTTCCGCTCACCACAAATATTGCCCGGATGGGGCGATGCTATTGAAGAACATTATTATCTGGATAGTAAATTGTAAGATTTATTTGTTTATTACTGAACATGGCCTCGTGTTATTCTTTTCGCTAAAGCCACTTTCAATAGCATCTACATGTTATTTGGATATTGTAAACTATGTAGTATATTATTTTTATTACGTAACTAGATGTTGCCTGCAGCTTTGCTTGCGGAAATTAATAGTCATCATAGTGTTCCTGTATTTTATGATGAAACCTTTTAAATTTTTTTATGCTTCTAGGCCACTGATTTCGGTAATATTATCAAGGGTGATATTTACCCCTTAAGGGTGGATTTAAGAAAAAAATGAATGAGGTTATTAATCTCTTTTAACTGTTAATTTAAACACTATCAAAGTGCTTGCTTCATAATTGGGTCGATTTTCATACAAACTTTAAATCTTTATTATAAGGCTCACGTAAGGTAGCTTTACACAACTTTTTGATAAACATCAGTAGGGTATCATTTTCGTGCTCCTTAGGGGTGCTGATTACGAATTTAATATCCATAATACCTATAAATTACGAGTATATAATCAATTTAATATTGGTTTATGTTTTTTAGCGTACAAGATTCAGCTCTGGCGACTTTGGTTTTATTTCTAATGGTACTTTTTCCAGCCAATGACTCGTTTTTTCTTAACTTCAAGGCAAAATGTAAGTTTTTATGCATTTATAACATAAAATTTAAATATAATTATCGTCCTTGGAACTTCATTTCATTAACAAGAGATTTCATAAATTAGCTTGAAAAAACGTATTGTTAAGCGCTGTTAAGCGTTTCAAGGCTGGAGGGCATTAAAAAAAGAAATGATTGAGATGACAACTGCTCATTGAAAAGGATGGCAGGAAACCGGTTAACCGGGCGGCATAGAATACTAACCACAATCCCATGCCGGCAGACCATGGTGTCGCCTGGCGACAGAAGCCGGCCGCGCGTGGTAGGGCTCACGTAAGGTTTATATTATCAATATTATTATTAATTTATTAGTTAATATTATTACTGGTATTATAATCTTTATGTGAAGTCCGCCTGGATAGCGACCACCCTCTTGATTGCGTCAGCCGCCAAACGATTCGTCGTTTTCCGACTGGGGGCTTCAGTGACAGAGCACACTATACAAGAGGCGACTATCTTATTCCTCAGAGGTAGCAAACCATATTAAGACGGACTTCGAGTGGGACATAATGCTAACTATTACTAACCCGACTACTAACATTTATTAACAAGAGTAACCTGTACCTATAGTACTAACTAAATTGAGTTACTTACCGAGGGGGCAACGTCAGCGAAAGCTAATTAATATCATTTTGCCGTCATCTCATCTGTTTGTCTCTCGTATAATTACATAAGTAGGTACTAGATTCTAGAAAACTAATCCATATATTTTTATTTTAGATCAAGAAGACCTTACGAAAACTCCTGTCCAATCTGTACTTGATTGGAGATCTATGATGGCTTCCATGCCCTTCAGTTTCGCATTTTTACTTGGTTAGTTACGATTTACAATATTTTTATTAAAAGTATTTTACTGTTAGGCTCAGTTAATCGAGAATTTTGAAAGGGTAAGGATCCAAAAACGTAGATACTTGAGAAACAATACAATACTATTGAAATTGTTATATTATAAAAATCAAAATTCAAAATTTTGGAAATAGTGACTTTTACATTATGTTTCCGACCTAAAGGACCGATCCTACACGTGCACACAGCCACTGACTATCTTAACTTTATTAGTTTTCCGAACCGAATTTTTAATTGTTCCTGTTCTATGTAAATATAATTTTGTAATAATTTTAGGTGGTGGAATTGCACTTTCGACCGCAGCTAAAGAATCAGGTCTTAATGATAAAATAGGAGATTTTTTAAAAAGTGCAGAGAACTTGGATGATCTTGGGCTTTTACTAATAATCATTCTCATCGTGGTGTGTATCACCAATATAGCATCCAACGTTGCTGTTGTCAATGTATTATCGCCAATCGCTATGCATTTGGTAAGAAATGTTATGAAAGTACAATTATATTTGCACCTTTAATATTAACGATTGGTCTTATCTCAATGTATGTATTATACATAATTGCAATTCAGAATAAAAATCCAATATAATACATAAATATTTCTTAATATGTTACAGGCATCACAGACTGGGAAAAATCCTTTATGGTATACCATAGCTTCTGGAGTCTCTGCCTCATTTGGTTTCTGTTTACCTGTTGGTTCACCTGGCAATTTGATAGTAAAGAGCGCTGCAAATATTCCTACTAGTAAAATGGTATTATTTAATTGTTGTTAAAAAATAACTATAGAATTCACAGTTTAATATAGTGGTAGTTTAGTATGGTAATATCTAGAGAAGGAGGGCCTAATGGTTGTGAGGTCAGTATGTAATTAAATGTGGAAAATGTTTGTTCGAGGCTAGGAGGGGAACCCAAAAGTGTTTAAGTAGGGAAGCTTTTTAAAATCTTTACCATAATTTAGGTCGGTTCTTCTTACGCGATACGCAGCGAAAGTGTAAATGTCTCCCACAATGCTGATTTTGAAACACCGCCCCAAATATTTTCGTTTAAATCCACCTCTGCTGCTGTCATCTTGCTATATTATTGTCGAGTGTTTAAAATGAAGAAACAATAGGTACACTTTCGTCATTACATGCACAGTCACGAGTATAAATATCAGACCACCCTGAAAACCAACTTCCCGGTTTCCGATTGAGCTGAAATTTT
>LGAG01000273.1:687402-698126 GCA_001278395.1 Lerema accius | reverse complement strand
CTACCTGCGTATTTTTTTAAATAATTCATTTTAAAAGGTGACCGACCATTCTGACGTCAGGTTGGCCGGTCACTCATCCCGTATTAAAACTTCTGAGAATTATCGAAATGTTTTTTCACTATTAATTGCTACCTAAACGTCTGGACTTCGTAACTTTTAAGGATAAATAGTTATTAAAAAACAGTTTACGAAACCTTGAACGCCTACCAAATCAAAATAGCAATAGAAACTTCAACTCAAGGTACCTACTTATTACGTCATCACTAAACTTATGTAATGAGATATAAAATTTTAATATTACCACAGAGCAAGCAATGTATCTGTATACATAATATTACCTACCTAATCACTACATCGTCTTACAATTTAAAGATAGTTTATACATGGAATTTGTTTCTACATAGAAATAAAACTCCAACTTAGGTACCTACTTATGACGTCATCACTAAACTTATGTAAGGGTGCGTACAGATTAAGTAACATGTTTTATAACTTCTGTTATATAACACGTCCACATTATATAATATTGTTGTATCACAATGAAACATATAACAAGACAGTACACATTAAAACAACACGTATCGTCCACATTTATAAATCATGTTCTTTAACTATGTTTTATAACATGTTTTGTTATAAAGTTTGTACGCACCTTAATACAGATACATTCCTTGCTCTGTGCACCTTAAGAGATATAAAATTTTTATGTTACCTGTGTAAAAAATCTTAAGTTGTAGGTATATTTACATCATACGTTTTATTATAGGGATTTAGATAAAAATAAGATAAAATGACATTTTACATTTTTATTTTATTTTAATATGCTTATTATAGTTCAAAGATTACTCAACACTACAATGTTATCAGGTTAAAAAACTGTCCGTTAAGCTAACAGATTTCTTTAATTAAAAATATTGTAAGGTTTATTACAATAAAAACGGTAGATTATATAAAAAATATTTTGAGGAGCCCCAGAAGATGATTAATCCTCTTAAGGGGCAATAGACGAAATAATTTAGAACTAAGGTTGAATAACGCTTAGTATGAGTAGAAGCACAAGAAGTATTCGCGCTACTGCATGAAGCCCCGCTTCGCTGCGTGGCGCACAATCATGGCACAATTCATGCGGAGCACCCCGC
This sequence comes from Lerema accius, assembly GCA_001278395.1. Classification (NCBI taxonomy): domain Eukaryota; kingdom Metazoa; phylum Arthropoda; class Insecta; order Lepidoptera; family Hesperiidae; genus Lerema; species Lerema accius. The sequence goes on along the minus strand of LGAG01000273.1, from coordinate 696,987 downwards.
GTTCTTCACATCGCAGACATAACGTTGAAACGTGCAAGGTCATTGGCGTATATCACCCTTTTAAATTTTAATCCCTAGGTACAAATCACTATTACGACAGTTCAAGTATGCTTCGAGATAGATTTTCTTGACCAGCTCGATTATGAATAGTTCTAATTTTCTTTTGAGGCAGGAGTGAGGTTATTATATAATTAATTTAAATTTCCCATAAAACTATGTCTACTTTGTCAGTTATCTTGGATGATAGCGCTAACATTGAAGAAAACGTTGAAGCAGAAAAACCACTGTAAATATACCTATTTTATAAACAACATTTATTCATCATATTATAGGGGATAGTTACATAATTAAATGGGAAGTTAATGGTGTGCAGGTTGTAGAGTTGTAATTGGTCGGTAACTTGTGATCAGCAATATGAGGGCGGTAATTCGAAGGATTAAAATAAATAAAGATTTACTAGGGCAAACGAAACTTAAACCTAATTGTAACCTAACCGACCTTCAGGTTTTAGTTTCTTCGCAGAATAACGCGTTTTTGGCTTAACGATCATTCCATCATTTTACTTACCAATTAATTTAATTCTACACTAATAAATATGCCATAGATGACGTCGGAACCTCACTATAGCGGGGTTCCTCCTTCCACGTGAATAAAATCATACCAAACTAACCAATAATCATTCACTTTCTGCTGATTTTAACTTTTCTTGGTGGGGAGCTTTTTCCCTGCGCTTCCTAACTGGCGGCATCAGCCCATACCGATTTGATTAACTTCTATCTCCCCCTTTTAGGGCTTAGAATCAATTGAATACTTTCTGTACTTTATCTTATTATATTAATGTTTTATGTTGTTACTATTTATTCTTATAATATTGTGCTAACATGATACTAGCGGGAAAGAGGAGTCTACAGATGATTATATTTTATAATAATCTGATTTAACGTCCATGAATTATTTTAGCCCTGAAGACCCTAAACTGACAATATGGGATAAATTTAAAATAATCAGTCTCACCCATTGGAGAGGTTTCATTTGCATAATTACACCTATTATACTGATTTCGACTTTAAGTTTTCCGCCACTGGTAAGTGTTAGATCTGTCTATCATTAATACTAAGTGCTTATTCAATATTCGTACTAAGCGGGCGCGATAGCTAAATCACAAATGTAGGTATACATGTCATAGGTTAATATAGAAAAGTGATAGTTAATTATTACATTGTCTTACTAAATAAAATTATTCAAATTAGCCTTTTTTGTCGTTGTTTTAAGAAAAACAGTTTAAAGAGGTGAACAAAATGAAATTCGGCTGAAAATTATTATGAAAGAAATCAACTAAAAATATTAGACATTAATACAAAACACATTGTTAATGTGAATATAACTGTTATTAAATGACGTCCAGGAACTGAGCATCACACTTTCGAGTTACAACAATTTTGAGGCTTGTTCCGGTTTGTTCTACGTTCTAAAACGGTTTAGGACTGATACAGAGGGAGGCCATAGAAGCTGATATTCGGCAGAAATACTTACCCGTAATTATTAATGCCCCTGTAATATGAATCTGCCGCGCTGGAGTGACTTCCAAAATCCCCTGAGCTCCCTTACTAATAGTCGTATGCAGTAATCCCGCGACATCTATGGATGATTTTAACTATAATTGCGAAGGCATAGAAATATAATATTTACATCACTGAACCGTTGACATGGAATATCACCAGTTTTTTTTTATCGTTTACCATTGTCAATAGTCAAACCTGTAGGCATTACGATGTCACGTTATTTGAGATCATTAGACTGAATGTTAACATTCTTTCAGAAATATCAATGGTGCGCCTATACCTTAATATTAATGGCGGTGTTTTGGGTGACTGAGTGCATACCTTTACCAATTACTTCTTTTTTACCTGTCATAATTTTTCCCTTGTCTGGAGTTATGAACACTACTACCACATGCAAGTGTTACATCAATGTAAGTAATCGATTTGTAGTAACTTAAACGATAATTCTTTAGTATACATAATATTAGTGAACTTTAGTAGTTCATAATGAAGTGGTAATCTACTTTATTGCTATTTGACAGTATCTGGTTCGAGGAAATAGGGTTTATATCAAAATATACCAAAATTCCTAACCATAGTAGGGGCTGGTTTTATAATAAGGGGTCAAAAATTCAAATAAGTACTTTCAATACTTTAAAAAAATAATTATTAGATAAGTATAAAGTAAATAAGTAAAGAAGCAAGCGGTCATAGTAGGTACCTAAATTAGAGTAATTAATACAAGAAACTCCCGACTGTAAAAAATAGGGGTGGGGTTATTATTATAATAAAAAATAGTTAGGTATATAATAATCACTCTTACAATGAAGAAGAGCTCAAAGACACCTCATAGTACTGAAATTACTTAAGCCGTTTGCGTGGTAAGCTTGTTTTTGGACGCGGTGAAGGCACGTAATAAGCACGCCTTTTGTCACTTTTGTAAGGTGAAAAAAAAAGTTTAAATTCAATATCGTGATGGCAATAAAAAGCTGCTAAATTATGATTCTAAATAGAGTATTGATAGTAATTGGAATTGATCTTCTGTTTTCGGATTGAAATTATGTATATTAGCGCTAACTATGCACTTTATTTGTACTGAAATGTCCTTAAATCAGTATCTATTACTGTTTTTATTAAATATAAATTTATTTATACTTTATGAAAACTTTCATTCAACTTTCTACCTATCACGGTTTCTGAGAAAAGCCTGGTGACAGACAGACAGCGGAGGCTTATTAATAGGGTTCCGTTTTTACCTTTTAGGTACCGGACTCTATTATTTAAATGATAATAATAAGAACTTATTTAATTATAAAAACTAATACAGAGTTTTATAAGCCTACTTATCCGTGATTATTTTTCGTGAACTTCATTATAAAATACTACTTCTTTTAATGTCTTTTTGCCTTTCCTTACTTCAATCTAAATACATCTTCTCTTTCAGGACTCTGTAGTAATGTTCCTAGTAAGTATGGTACTGGCATACTCAGTTGAACAGTCTGGTTTACATAAACGCTTGGCTCTTTGTGCAATCCGAAGTATTGGTTACTCCCATTACAGGTAAATATTCATAATTAAATAAAAAGTAATTAATATTTCGGACGTAAGTACCTCGTTTTTTTCGTCGTGATTTAAAAGGTAAACAATCTTTTCAATACTTTTATTCATTTCATTAATTAAAAAAAATATATAGATACAGAAATTTATTTTAATACTAAATTATTATTTATTCTTTAAATGTTTTTAAATTTGTGTTTGTCTTATTTTTAAATCGATAATTACAATAGAAAGACACTGTAATTTTGTTTGCCTTTTAAATCACGACGAAAAAAACGAGTTATATTCAATTTCATTATATATATTTTTAATTATTTGAAAAAATGTTACACCATACCTTCTTCTATAGACAGATCTAGGCGTTACAATTTTCCTATTGGAAATCCTGAAATAAATACTATAAAAAGCACAGCACACAAAAGTGCCTACTTTATAGCTGGCGTCCCAGCTATTTCTTAGTGAAATTGAAACCTATTGTATTGAGTTCTTATTGCATTCACATTTATCTATATCTATATCTATACTAATAAATAAAATTGAAGTGTCTGTTTGTAATATTAAAATAACCGCTTTAAACTAATAGCATACGTATGTATACACGATACACATACCGAAATGACATTTAAAAAAATTTTTGTCTGTCTGTCTGTCTGTCTGTTTGATCCGGCTAATCTCTGAAACGGCTGGACCGACTTTCACTGGCAGACAGCTGATGTATCAAGGAGTAACTTAGGCTACTTTTTTTACTTTCGTTTCGGCGTGGGTTTCCCGAAGCGAAGCGAGGGCGGGTCCACTAGTAATAACAATAACTTATCATCAATTTCAGACTCCTATTTGCAATGTCTTTTATAACAATGTTTATATCAATGTGGATCACTAACACTGCAGTAACTACTATGATGGTGCCTATAGTTTTTGCAGTATTAAAGGTTTTTGAAGAAGTACGTAATAAAATATCATTAAAATCGTTAAGCAATTTTTGAGAAACGAAACACGTATTAGAGAAATTGTTCGTTTTACAATAGAAGGTAAAATTGTCATGATGTTTGCTATTTCAGCAAAACTTGTTACAAATATACGATATTGATAATAATGGTGAACTAGTAGCATCTGATATAACCACGTGTTATTTTTGTGCAGTCTCGTATGCATCGACAATAGGTAATAAATAAATAATTTGGTTTTAATACATTTTTATTGCAATTGTAAAAAGTACAGACTTTGGTGTGCCTCATAAAGGAGAATTTATGACGTAAATTAGAAAACCCGAAAAAATGCCAGTAGGAAGTAGTCACAGATTAGAAAATAATAGTAGTGAGCAACAAAAACCGCTCCATAGTTTACTAAGGTAGACGTTCAAAATTATAATTTTGTTGTGATTCTATTATTCAATGTAATTTCAGGAGGCATCGGTACGATTGTAGGCACGGCTACAAATCTTGTCTTCAAGGGATTATACATAAAGTAAGATATATTGTAAAGTATCAACTACTCGTATGTTGACTTAAATGCCAACAACCTTTATTTATTTACACGATTTTGTGCTGTGAAAATGTACAAAGGGTGTAGCTAGCTAGTGTTTTGAAAAAGTGCCCCAAAGCCTGGACTTCTAAGCTATGACTAACGATGCCTTATATGTACTATAAGGTGTGTACAATATATAAAAACTCAACCCCTCACTTCCCCCCAAAGACACAGGTATACCCAATTTTTATTCACTGTGTGGTATTTCGTACCAAGTATTAAACGATTGATAAAGATGTTTATGGAGACATCTTCTTATTCCTATCGTCGCTGTAGGTAATTTAAGGTTGGTGAAACTTATGTTCTTATTTCTATTCAAAGCTAGTCGCTATCACTACTATATTTAGATACTGAAGTTCTGTTTAAATTGTTTTAATATCTTCTTTCACAAAGACCTTTACTGGTTAAATACTTGAAATCATTTTCTTTGTTTTGTTTCAGGGCGTATCCCCAAGAACCCGAACATTTGTCTTTTCCAAAATTTTCGTTATTTGCTGTTCCCTACATGCTACTTTTAGAAGCATTCGTTTATTTTTATTTTATTATAGTATATCTTGGATATTTAAGGTACGAGTAGATACACATTAACTATTGTTTCCGTCCTAAAAGATAAAAAAATGTGAAACTATCTACTTAGAGTGAATTGGGTGTTCTATATAGTTTCTCAATAGCAGATTTTTTGCTATTAGGCTCGTTTATCGCTTCTATGAAATAAGACAAACTTGTAGGATAGGGAGGTGCCAATTAAAAGAAAAACAACGCTAACACACTCATACCCCCGCAGTAGGATTCATGGATAGGTGCCATGGACAATACAAATAACACATCACTAATACCTATGACCCGAGAACAAACTAATTTATCGAATTTATCTGTCACATAAATATCTGCCCCGGTTGGGAATCGAACCCGGGACCCCTCACTTCCCAGGCAGGGTCACTACCAACTAGGCTACGGGGTCGTCATAATGGTATATGCGTTGTAGAGCTATTGTATTTTGAACATTACAATAAATACATTTTCTGGTATATGTGATAGTATAAATTCCCTTAATATAAAAAAATTACTGCGCTCGAAATAACAAGTAACCAACAAATTAATTTCTTAAGTCAAGCTCTTATCATCAAAATTTTGAAACATGGACTTTTTACTATTTATTTAACCCTCCACTATGTTAATCTTACGCGCTTAAATGACGCAAATCCCCTCTTGATCTCTTTGTTTGCGATGTGTACTTATCATAAGCATAAATATCTGACCTCCTAGGTAGTACCTGACGCCCCCTGAAAACCAATTTCCTGGTACCCGTTTGAGCTGAAATTTTACATGCATGTATATAGGTATGTTATAAATGGAATGACACTTCAATATTATTATTACACAAATTAAGCTGATCTGATGATGATGATCGAAGGTGGCCATAAGAACTCCTTAAGAAAAGCACAGAAACCCCCCGAAATCGGGCTCGATTGATTCATTTTGACAAGCCCTATATGTCTAGACGATGTTCAGGGCTTGCTGATCGGTCAGTCGGTAGAAAGATCTCCATTATCAGATCAGCTTAATTTCATCATAATATTGTAGTGTTATCCCATTTACATACGAGTAAGTATGCAAAGTTTCAGCTCAATCGGATACCGGGAAGTTGGTTTTCAGGGGGGTCAGATATTACCTAATGCTTGTGACCGTACATGGGCCATATACGATCATGATTTTGAAGGAAAAAATGCACGGATCCTTATTCTTTAATCACAATTAAGTACATGTTATCATCATAAAAAGTAAATACTTTAAAATCTAGGCCACACAGCAAAGTTGCTAAGTCTTCCTTTATACCAATTTCTGGAGTTGAGGCAGCAAAAGAGGCGGTGGATAAAAATTGGAAAGAGATTGGAAAATTTACATTTTGGGAAATCGTAAGTGTATTTATGTTCAGTCCTCGTAATACAAATAACATAGTTACCTTCATAAAATACTAATGCTCTTAATATTATAAGATCCCTCCATAAGACGTTTTTCCTCGAGCTGATGAAAAGTATAAAGTTTCTAAAAAATTTTAGTTTTTATATAAAATGTTAATGAACCATGTTGTGGACTGAATTTTTCTAATGTATTAATTGACATACCTATTTATTGTATTTTATGTTTAATACCTATTTACAATATTTAATGTATTTATTGACACATTTAATTAGATTTAAATTATTTTTCATATATTAAACAGCTTCGTGAAAGTCTTCTTATGCAGGAATCTTAGACTAAAATAATTTCTTAACAGTATCTTGCTTGAATCTAGACTTAACGGCAGTAATCAATATGTAACTTTTCAGATGGTTATTTTTCTATTTAGCGGTGCAATTCTGATGTTTTTTTGTCGATCTCCACAAATATTTTCTGGCTGGGGAGACATGATCGTAGATTATTATGGCGTGAATGATTATAAATTGTAAGGCATATAATCCTTGAATTTACCTTTAATTAAATACTACATAAGATTGCAAATCTGAAAAAAACATTTGTTTATTGAGAATAAATTTGTGTTTTAGCATTCGAGATTCCGCAGTAGCGACTTTCATAGCATTTTTAATGTTTATGTTACCTTCAACTTTGGGGTTCTTTAACAACTTTCGAGCTAAAAGTGAGTTGAAGAATATTATTCTTATTACTCAGTAATTATGCTAGATTAATTGCAAATATTACAGGTAAAATCCTTTTATAGTTAAGGTTTTTTATAATTATTATCTGCATAAACACATTACTTCGTTAAAATATAAACTCATTATGAGTAAATACACAATGATTACAAATATGAAAAATATCGTCCTTTGAAGCATATTGGGACAAGGTTGTCCCATGGTTTTCCGGAAAATCACGATTTTTTTTATACTTACAATAGGTAAGTATATAAACATAATAATACAGCTATTAATCTAAAAACGCCGTAGGTTTTATTTTGTGCGTGAAGGGGTTAAAAAACCGACTGCTCTAATTTTTTGGGCGTTGGATATCCTACTAATATTATAAATGTGAAAGTTTGTAAAGATGTTTGGATGTTTGGATGTTTGGACGTTTGGATGGTTGTCCCTCCTTCACGCTCTAAACCTTCACGTTCAACGGGAACGGATTAAGCTGAAACTTGGCACACAGATAGTTTGTATTCAGGAATAGGACATAGGATAGATTTTATCCCGATTATAGGTTCCCTTGGAATAAAATCAAAATTTTGTTTATCGACTTTTCCGCGGGCGGAATCGCGGGCATCGTCTAGTACCGTAATAAAAATAGATATCTTAAGACACTGTTAAAATTACTACGAATTCAATGACACCTCAAGTGTTGAAAACCATTAAGTCATTATTTTGTGCTGTAGAATGTGATAAAGAAATTAAAATACATATTATATATCTACGATCAAAAATCCCTTATCCTTCTTCTTCTAGCGTCAGGTAAATTAGAAAATAATAATAATTATTATATTAAAAGCAGGCTCAGCGTATAGCAGATTCGAGACTGCCCCAATTCGGCAGTTTTTCGTTAGTGTATGAACAACGAACGCAGTGTACCTAACGTGGTATGATCAAGACAATACTACTAATGTTATAAATGTGAAAGTTTGTAAAGATGTTTGGATATTTAGATATTTGTTAGTCTTTCACGCTTAACCGTAGAACGGATTAAGCTGAAACTTGGCACCCAGATTTTACATCCAGGAACAGGACACAGGATATTATCAAGTTCCCCTGGGATAAATCAAATGTTTTTTCTTAAACTTCTCTTCCGCGGGCGAAGCCGCAGGCGACGTCTAATATAACAATAAGGATGTAATGTAGTTGGAAACACGTTTTTCGTTAGTTTAATAAGGACGTAACCTTAGAATATGTGTTATTATTCTATGGACGTAACATACCATTCTATAGAAGGTACATATAAAATATCATTGGTAAAAGACAATTTGTTTGAAATTTACAGCTCAAGATGAATTGACAAACGGGCCAATACCGTCAGTATTACGTTGGCCGGAGATGAATTCCGTGTTATCGTATAGCTACATGTTTCTCTTAGGTAAGAGTTAACTCATTGTAAATAAACTATTTTTTTATAGAAGACCGGCCAGGCGATGTTATGCCATGATTTCTCTATTTCATAGTTTGTTCGATTCATTAGTTTTCTCCATTAAGTATCGACAAATAATGACTTTCAATTTTCATGTACCATTTTCACGTGGTCTTCATCTCGGACAGCCTTTGCTATTGTGACATTTCAATGACTCTAGTCATCATAGAGCGTTTTTTTTTCGTAGTCGGGTTTCAGTTTTTTATTCTAAGATTTGAAGTTATAATGAGCGTTTTATATTTCAGGAGGAGGTTTCGCTCTTTCAGAGGCAGCAAAGGAAGAATATTCGGACTTGAATGGGAGGATCGGTATTGTTCTATCAAGAATGAAATTTTTACCTAATGAAATAATCTTACTGATAATCATAATTTTCACTGTTTTTATAACTAATTTTGCTTCTAATGTGGCTGTTTGCAACGTAGTCGTTCCTGTTGTTATGCAAATGGTGAGTTAGAAATATATGTTATTATAAGAAAAAAGTCTCGCGTAAGTATGAAATACTTTTACAGGTATTGTAACCACAATGAATGTCTCACATGTAAAGGTATAGATATTGACATAATAGCAATAATACATGTGATCAAATAAGATTCGTGCATGCGAGGTTCGCTGGCCAGCAAAGCATTTTGTGTTGTGTATCATTTCTAATTTTATAACCAGGGATCAGTAGTATATTTTTTTCCGCTCATTATTATCAAGCCAATTTTTCCTGGGTAACTTTATTTCGATGAGACGCTTAACTTCTATCACAACGATTCTCGAATGTGGTAAAAAAACGATGTAGCTGAGACAAAACATGTTAATTTGACAAAAAAATATTTTTAAACGGTTTTTTTAGTTCAATATCGAA
>LGAG01000273.1:675261-686241 GCA_001278395.1 Lerema accius | reverse complement strand
TATACAGGAAACAAACTTTTCTATTTTTGTTTTTTGGCCGTACTGAAAAATGACCTTTTGGCTTTTACTACGTTTCATCCTGGAAGGGGCGATATGTAGAGATACTTAAAAATATTAGAAACCGTGGAAAGGTTCCGAGAAAAATATTAGTATATAATAGCAATTTTTTTAATATTCATGGGTGAAACGAAGTTCACCAGGTCATAATTTAGTTTTTTCATTGTTTCAGGCTAAAGAAATCAAACAAAATCCCTTATGGTATAATATAGCAGCTGGTTTTTCTTCATCATATTGTTTTCTTTTACCAGTAGGAACGCCAGGAAATTTGATTGTCCAAAGTGCTGCTAAAATACCGACTCCAAAAATGGTTAGTAACGCTTTTTACGACGTAGCTGTTTTTTTATTCAATATTAGTATCGCAACATCATTGTCATAGAGCGTGTGAAGCTTAACAAATACCTACTGATGATTTTACACTATTTACTTTGAATGAAATAACAATTAGTAAACAAAAGTATAGCTTGATCACACATGACACTACTTTCGCAATGTAAAATCAAAAGATAACGTTCGTCGCCAGTATTCGGCAAGTGACGTATTACGATCATAAAGCAAAAACAAGCTTGCGTGCCCTTCGAGGGCCCACATCGGAAATCGTAGGTTCCCTTTCTATAAAGATTTAGTATGGGCTTTAATAAAATTGTAGCCTAAACGAAAAATTTGGCTTGCGTTCCCTCCGAGGGCCTACATCTGAAATCGTTGGTTCCGTTTCGATAAAAATTTAGTACGAGCTTAAAAAAATTGTAGCCTAAAGGAAAAATTTGTAGGTGTAATACGGCCAACGCTATAACGCGTTAATTGTGGGCCCTCAGACGACCGATGTCACTTATTTAATTTATGAATCTGGGCTATTTTTATAAATGTTATGAATGTAGATATTTAGTAGGTAATTTGTACAATTATTATACAAATATCAGCTCACCTGGTTTTACGCAAGTATAGTTATTCCAATCAATTTGTTGGCCCTCCGTTCGCGTTTTCTCAAAAATATCTTTGATCCTACAAATTAATTCTTACAAGTTGGAATGTTCGTGTTTGGTTATAATTTTGTCTAATCTAATATATAACTGGGCAGTAATACATGAGCGGCAATTAAAAAACTAATTGCCCTGTTATATTGGGCAGTTATTATAAGCGATTATTGTGGGCAGTTAAATTAAGTAGTTATGCCGTTATGTATAAGACTTGCGTAATTAATTATAATGGTATACCTGGTGGGTGTTTTTCTGCAATTTGTTTTTTAAAGTCTCAATGGGTTGTATTTTAAAACAGGTCGCCTGAATTTTAGGCTATAACTCGTGCAGAGGGTTTACGGGAGTTAGCCTTAGGGTCTGTTTCACAATCTATAAGTAAAGATGTCAGTAGTTACTTATAAAGTAAGTTACTCAGAGAGTAAATCCTTCCTATACGTTTCACAATCATCCAGTAAGTATAAAGTATCCATTAAAGTGATAAGTAACTAAATAATAATACTTACTTCTGAGCATGCTGGCAACATCAGAGTTTAACGTTTCATTCCACGAAGCGAATAATTTTAGTGTTTCTTTTCAAGTGTAATGTAATTGATTCGACCTGTCATCTGTTTTTATTTTATATAAATGGATGTGTCTGTAAGAATGGAACGCAACAAAATGTCATGTCATACCAAATGCCAAACGTCCTTCATAAGTTGGCGGGCGAGTTTGTTTTGTGAATGTATAAATGACTAGACGATGCCCGCGGCTCCGCCCGCGCAAAAGTCGATAAACAAAATATTGATTTTATCCCAAGGGAACCTATAGTCGGGATAAAATGTATCCTATGTCCTATTCCTGGATGCAACCTATCTGTGTACCAAGTTTCAGCTTAATCCGTTCAACGGTTAGAGCGTGAAGAAGGGACAAACATCCAAACATCCAAATATCCAAACATCCAAATATCCAAACATCCAAACATCCAAATATCCAAACATCCTTACAAACTTTCACATTTATAATATTAGTAGGATTTCTTTCTTATTAAAATGGCTCTAGAAGAAGAAGAAGAGAAAGCCGCTTTGTCTTAACCAATGTGGCACAGCACTGTGTCCCGTCATACCAGTGACTTTTATCTACGTCTCTCGTCTACATCTCAACATTCCTAAAGGAGGAATTGTGCCCGAAGGGGGACGTTTTTAGGAAGTTTCATGCACGTCGACGACCACCGGGTGCCACCGGATCAGTGCTTCAGAAATAAAGTTTAAATGAAGATTTTAAGTTAATATTTATGTGTATGTTATAGTTGTCACAATTTAAGAGGCCCATTTTGGCAGATGTCATTACAGTGACAATAGACATGTAGACAAAAAATCGACACACCAAGGAAACCGATTTTTAGAATAAATCGATTCTAAATTCTAAGGGATCTTAATCGCTTCGATAATTAAAATTTAAATAGTGTATCATTGAAGTTTATACAGAGAACTACTCATCTCGGTAAATTATCTTAATTATTATTAACTTTATAATAATTTGAAGCGTTGTAGAAGTTTAGTAACTGCAGGCGCGGTCAGAAAGTAGAAGGATAACGGCTAGTGGTAAAATTCTTGAGCATTTCTGATGGCACGTTAAGCTGTCGCTCTGGATCATTCTTGAAACGCTTTCAGATGGAGATCCAAGCTTCTCGATTTGATATAAATCGCTAGTGCAATGTTCCGATTTCGGTACCATATCGATTATGATTTGTTTCCTATCTGGTTTCTCGCTAGGATTCCTCAGTCAACCTCTAGTGACTTCCGGTTCCGGTTAAAACATTGTAACGATGTTTATAATATTTCTGCGGTTTTAAACAATTTACAATATAAATTGATTTTGATAAAAATAAAATGATAAATACAACTTAAAAGTAATGTAAATATCCAAAAGTAATATATTTTTCAGATATAACATTATAATTCATTGATTAGTAAATGACGATTCGTGCTATATAAATATTTATTCAATTTACTTAAAGACGCCTCTATAAAGATAGTTTGTTTTCAACACTGACATCTGCCAAAATGGGCATCTTAAATTGTGACAACTATAGTGTAGAAGGTTTTTATGTTATGGACCTTGTTTCCTGAAATAAAGTTTAAATAAATAAAAACCCGTGTTATTTATACACGTTAATAAAATATAAATAGCGAAGAACCCATGTCTCTGCGAAGAATATAAAGAGGCTCACTGTTGATTTACACTACAGAAATGTGAAGTCCGTCTGTCAAATCAAATGATACTCGTCAAGTAAATGGCTACTTGGTAGTCCTACCGATGATTAAGATATTGAGCAGATAAACTACTGAGAGATTGTGAAACGCAATTTGTTTGTTTACCGTGCAAATAAATTCAATGTAGCTTACTTAGAACTTTACTCAATAATTGTGAAACAGGCCCTTCGTATTTTTATTACTGCTCATGTTTTAGTGCGGCACACTTTTCGTTTTACTGACCAAAAACTATTTTTTTCCACTGTTCAATGTAAGTAACCGCTGGGATTTTTAAGTTATTGACCACTTTATGTATAGTTGTACTACTAATTAATAAAACTGTTTATTTTTAGATAAAAGCTGGTGCTGGCCCAACACTATCAACCATCATAATATCTTGGATCTGTATTTGTTATTGGGCACCAGTTATGTGGCCTATCCTTCGTAACACATAAGTGTTTGATAAAACTACCATATTAAAGTCTACATTTAAATATGTTTTTGTTATTTTTTACGTACGACTATGACCGCGCAGCCATCCTTTGATCCATTCCATGTGACCATAAATAAATAAGATTATAAATCAATTTCGTACGTTGATTTTGCAAGCAATTAATCATCGTTTTTTCCCACAAATTCAGGAAATGCTTTTTGCTGTCAATCCTGTAAAGTTGACAATGTGAAATTTGTTCCCGGCGTCGCGGTCGAAAACGTTATACTGTGGGTTGACTATAACTTAGCTTCGACGAACATAATTATTTTCTTAATTTACTGATTTTAAAAATTGAAGAATTATTAAAAAAATACATATAGCACAAAAGTTCCTCTAAACCTGAAACCTTGAGAAACTTCTATTTTTGAAGTCCGAAATGCACGCGTGCAAAACTGCAAATGGCATATTTAATAATTATGTTGCAGAACGATGTCTGCCGGGTCAGCTAGTAATTTATATTTTGATCTTGTTAAAAAAGGTACTATTCCTGAGTTATGAAATGTAATTATTAAATTACCGGCCAAGCCTGTTATTGACTTCAGTGTATAGTTTAGGATTGAAAATGATAGTTTTCAATCCTAAACTATACACTTTTTATACATTAGTTTTTGATGAGGGCCCACATCGGAAATCGTTGGTTCCCTTTCGATAAAAAAATTGTAGGAGCTTTAAAAAATTGTAGCCTAAAGGAAAAATTTGTAGGTATAATACGGCCAACGCTATAACTCGTTGATTGTGGACCTTCAGATGACCAATGTCACTTATGTTATTTATGAATCTGGTCTATTTTCATAAATGTTGTAAATGTTGATATTTAGTAGGTGTTTGTACAACTATTATACATTAATATCAGCTCTCCACGTTTTACGCAAATATGATTATTCCAATCGGTTTGTGGGCCCTCCGTTCGCATTTTCTCAAAAATATGTTTGATCCTACACATTAATTCTTACAAGTTGGAATGTTCGTGTTTGGTAATAATTTTGTACGAATTCTAATTGTCCCTACGCCACAAGCATCGGCTTTATCAATTGTACTATTAAAAAGTAACAGCCATTTGTAATGTGGTCCCTCAAACGAAACGCTTCATAATAATTAATGTACTCATGTTTATAAATATTGTGAGTGATGTATAAGTAAACACATGTGTTACAGGTATTTTTAAAATATGGATATTAGGTAGGACTGGCTGGTAACAGTGGTTATTTCTTTTAAACTTTCTATTGTTTTGGAGCTGTCAGAATTAAGGTTGATGTACGAAATAGAGTAAAAGCTGAGTAAAAGTAATGTATAATTAAAAGTGGATAATTCAAGTATTTATTGAAGGGGACATATTTTATTACAATCCTGGAGCAGTGTAATATTTCAGAAGTAGGATGAAACAGCAAAACATTATTTTTTCGGCTATGCCCACAAATATCTGAAATACAGGTAATGTCATTTGTCATGTATATTGATTAATTTGATGACATGAATTTTTTATACGACTTTTAAACGCTTCGGAGCATAATGTACTATCGAACAAATTGATTCGTGACCCACCTCGCCGACAGTTCGTTTGTAATTTTGGCAAAGTCAAATTCGTTTTCTTCTCAGGCGTGGCGTTGCACTTACGCCGTTTTAAATATTATGAAACTTCAGAAACATCACTCAGAATGGCTGTCAGATGTCAAGAAATCATAATATTCTAATACTTAATCTAAACATTTAAATGAACTCAGATTGAAACTAAAAAGTCAGTAAAATTTATAATAATGGCTAATTTTAAACAAGAAATAGCGCGGATTATAGTGTTAGTAAGGCTGTAGTATACGGGAAATATCACGGGAGCTGAATATATCTCAAAACAGCGAGAAAGTGAATCCGATGTAATGCTGAAGATGGTTCCTTAGAAGACAGGCGAAGACACAACCATGGCGTTCATCGAATCACACTTGGATAGGCAAGAGCTATGCAACTGCATTATGAAGAACATCCCTTTACTCCGACTCGTTATTTTGCAACAAGTTATGATGCTTAGATTATGATGTTTGTTTGCAAATGATAAGAGATTATTTGCATGGCACTGGTTTGCATTATAGAAATCATGCCCCGAGAGTTAACGGAGTTAGCAGAGTCTTAACGGATCATCACAGCATGGTCGTTTTACTTTGTGGCGTTACCAAAAGAGACGATATTCATAATATAAAATAATTTTAAATATTTTTAATTGTTTGTTGTTTATTTAAGTCCATAATTAAATAATATTATTTTTTCATTTTTTATTTCCGCTGTTTTATTTCCTTATATTGCAAGTTTGTTTAACCACTAATATGCGAAAATTAGTTATCTACTGTAGACTAACTTTGTTGATGATTTAATCAATTTTAAGTTATTTGGCGGCGGTAGGCGACAAACCTTGTATAATTTCAGACATTTCAGGAAAATCCCAAAAAATATGTAAATATTATCAATCTAAATTTTGTTATCATTACAAGACGGGTAATGGAGTAAAGATTGAAAATTACGGATTTATTTCATAATTAAAAATGGCTTGAGAAATGTCGCTAACAGTAGTTAGAAAGATAACTATTATTGGGTATTGGCAATGTTAACTATTTTTTCATTTTAACGGTAACATACCAATTCAAGACGATTTATAGAAAGCAAAGTTCTCATCAGTCAGTAACTGTCAGTGCCTGTCAGTGCCATTTTAAATAATAACAAGTCGGTTTCCAAGACAACAAATGTTTAAGCGAATTTCGACCTAATTTCGTTTGAATGGCTGGAGGAAAATAAGCATAATTATGGTGGAAATAACCACGAATCAATTTGTTCGATAGTACAAAATGCAAAATGACCACCGCTCTCAAAAAGTACAAATAGCAAAATGTACAAAACGCAAAATGTACAAACGCAAAATGTACAAATAGCAAAATGTACAAGAAAAACTAAGGCTTCTTTCACCGTGACGCAACATATCTATACAACTAAATAAAATTGAAGTGTCTGTATAAAAACTGTAAGTAAACATACCAAAAAAATATGTATCTGTTTGATCCGGCTAATCTCTGAAACGGCTGAACCAATTTTAACAGGACATTCACTGGTGGATAGCTGGTGTATTAAGGAGTAACTTGGCTACTTTTTTACTTTCGTTTCGGCATAAGTGTCCTGAATGTTGGTGCGCAAAACAACAATTCTACCCTTGCTACCTGGAAACTTAATTCCAGACACATGGTTTCATATTATTGACTCAGCCCCAAATAACACCAGTATGAAAGCGTTCAAAAAATATTTCAAGCGGACTTGGTATCCTCGTCTAAACCCGGCGATAATAAGTTGTGCCTACGAAGGGCACCGTACCACCAATGCAGTGGAGGGATGGCACAGGCGTTTACAAGTTAAAATTCCGAAACGAATAAGCTTACTATTTTTATTAACAAATAACGAAAAGAAGCCAAAGGTAATTGGGCATATCTGACCCGCTTTGCAAATAGTGGCGGACATTAACTAAAATAGTCTTAAATTAAAGGAAATAATATGTCCTTTCATTGCATATAAATATTTCATTAAAAATCCATGGAGAAAAATGTACAGGATCGTTTAAAAAAAAATACTAAAATGGAATTTTTAGGGATAATTGGCCGGAATTATTTCTGAAAAGTATCAAGAACTGTCTACTGTCTACAGACAGTGCTACTACAGACTACTGTCTACAGACTGTAGACAGTTCTTGATACTTTTCAGTAGGTTCTAACCTACATGCACGGGGCGGAAATTCTATTTTTTTTGTATTTGCTGCTCTAGTTTTTGCTACAGAAGCTAGGTAATCATGAATACTAAAATTGACTTTTTTAGGGTTAATAAGTATTACACTGCGCCAGGATTGTAATAAAATATGTCCCCCTCAATAAATACTTGAATTATCCACTTTTAATTATACATTACTTTACTCTATTTCGTTCATCCATACTACTTCTGACAGCTCCAAAAACAATAGAATGTTTAAAAGAAATAACCACTGTTACCAGCCAGTCCTACCTAATATCCATATTTTTTTAATACCTGTAACATAAGCCTTAATTACTTCTGAAAAGTATCAGGAACTGTAAAACTCACCAGCACGCGACGAGAACTCTATTTTTATTGGATTTGCTACTCTAGTTTTTGCTGCATAAGCTAGGTAATCATGAATACTAAAATGGACTTTTTTTAGAATTAACAGGCCAGAACTATTGTGTGGTTACCCTGACGTTAATAGTTTTCACTTGAAAGTTTTATCTTATTTTTTCTCAGCAAAGAGTAATATTTAAAACACTTACTGGTGCTTATCTTTTTGTAGTAAAATGCTACAATTTTAAATGAGCTTGTGTTTACTTATACATCACTCAAAATATTCATAAACTTGAGTACATTAATATGAAGCGTTTCGACTGAGGGCCCACATTACAAATGGCTGTTACTTTTTAATAGTACAAGTAATTAAGCCGATACTTGTGGCGCAGGGACTATTATAACTAGTACAAAATTATAATCAAACACGAACATTCAACTTGTAAGAAATAATTTGTAGGAGCAAAGATATTTTTGAGACAACGCGAACGGAGGGCCCACGAACCGATTGGAATAACCATACTTGCGTAAAACCAGGCGAGCTGATATTAATGTATAATAATTGTACAAATTACCTAATAAATATCCACATTCACAATGTTCACTATTGTTTATCTTATATTACAGTAAACTTCGTTTAATAATTGCTTAGATTGAGATCACTTCTATGGAGGTATAATAGTTAGTATAACTCCGAAAGTACTGACTTTTGACCTTAGTCGTAATAATAAGTTTTATTCTGCATAAGCATACCTATTCATTTATGAGGGTCTTATTCCTATTGAGAGGTGGGCCCATCATTACTCATTGACCTTTTTCCTTTAGGCTACAATTTTTTTAACCGATTCATTGCCTCCTTCATTTTTAAGAACATTCTGTCATGCCCCATACATTGGTTCATGACGCAACGTGTGCGTCATGGGCCGGGCTAAAGGACAACTGTCATCTTACAGGTGTACAAAACTTTTTCGATATTTTGCAAATAGTATTTGTATTTTTTGTAGACGATCAGCTAGGAGCCAGGCATTTTAATTAACTACTAATTTGTATGAACATTATCAGCAAAATACATGTAAAGTAGTGTCCGACCGAAGTTTCGGTTTCGGCCAAAAAATCTAAATCTTTTGGTCACAGTTTTGGTTTCGGCCGGGCCAAAACGCAGTGTTCGGGAGTGGTGGTGGTGTCGTTCACCTAACTTTGCGCGCAGTTTATTGGTGGCCCCCCACTGGCTCAGTTCGCAGCCGTCCGGTGATATCGTGTTGTATTAAGATAGCAGGAATATTTTTCGAAAGCTGTAAGATCATGATTAAATCACGGAAGACGCTGAATACCTACTCTTATTTGTTGCTTCTTCTAGTGATATGACAAAACACTGAAATTATCTTCAGTGGTACGCCATTTCCATAGAACTTAAACAACGTTACGAGTAGGTATATCACAAATGAGACGAGTCGACACGTTTCCTGCCATCCCTACCAATTTCGCAAATTCTCTGATATCCTCATTTTCCTTGCAATGTAAGGTACTAAAAATAACACAGCAGCAGAGTCAAATCCGTACCTTGAACATTATTTTGAAATTTTTAAGTAGGTACGAGCTTCTTTCCCTCCCTAAACTTCACGTAACACACAAAAGACCATTTTTATCTAAAAAAATTGTGTGTTACTACTTAACCTTTTTTTCCAGAGTGCGTTACGTTAATTTTACTGGGTTGAAACAATTATAATTCTGTTGTTTTTTGGTAATAAAAAATGTTACGTAACACGTTGTTCGTCCCCCTCTCTTACCTATCCGTAGGTAACGCATCATAACATTTTACAAGACTCGCCCCCAATTGCGTTACGCCCCCAAAAAAAATGTTAAACATGTAGGTATAATGACAATTTCGGTTTCGGCCGAAACTGAGAGCAAGGCCGAAAGTTCGGTTTCGGTTTGGACCCAAAAACTTGTTTCGGCCGGACCCTACTGTGAAGAAAATGAACGTTTACTTGAATGTAGTCAATCAATTTTCAAAAATTTCCTGAAAATCACAAAATTACCCTCATCACGAAATGTCGCAATTATACACGCAAATATAGCGCCCACAGTCCCTAGTATTGGGTAGTTTTACTCGTACATTAAAAAATACTTTTTACCTTAAAAAAAAAAAAAAATTACGATTTAATAATCAAAATCTTAAATAAAATTAATGGCTGTTTTGTTTTGATAACCATACAAAATATAAACAACGATTATCAATAAAAAAATATTAATGATTTTCTTTACTGAATTATATTTTTAAGTTAATTCTTAAATAAATGATGTACAAAACTCACGTTATTTCTTGCATCATTCTGAATAGAATGAGTTATATTTTGAACTTGTTATAAAGGTTTACTATTCCTGACTTATGAAAATATAATTTTAAAATTAAGGGCCAAGCGTAATATTCAGTTTAGGGTTTAGTTTAGGCTTGAAAATGATTAACTTGTTTTAAATGTATTTTGATATGACGCACGAGGCGCGTCACGGGCATGCCATGATGTCTTCTTAGGACGCGCCTGGCGCGTCATGGGCGATGAGTCGGTTAAAGCTCCTACTAAATTTTTATCGAAAGGGAACCGAGGATTTCCGATGTGGGCCCTCGGAGGGAACGCAAGCAAATTTTTTGGCTGCAACCGAAACTTCGGTTGAACACTACATTAAAGATATTTAGTGATAATCTATACTCTATACTAATAAATAAAATTGAAGTGTCTGTTTGTAATATTAAAATAACCGCTTTAAACTAAATGCATACGTATGTATACACGATATACATACCGAAATGACATTTAAAAAAAATTTTGTCTGTCTGTCTGTCTGTCTGTTTGATCCGGCTTATCTCTGAAACGGCTCGACCGATCTTGACGGGACTTTCACTGGCAGACAGCTGATGTATCAAGGAGTAGTAACTTAGGCTACTTTTTTTTTACAATCGTTTCGGCGTGGGTTTCCCGAAGCGAAGCGAGGGCGGTTCCACTAGTGTTCAAATAAATTAGTTTATTAAAGTCCCTGGCTCACAGCTGATAATTGCTTGCGTTCCCTCAGAGGGCCCACATCTGAAATCGTTGGTTCCGTTTCGATAAAAATTTAGTAGGAGCTTAAA
>LGAG01000273.1:621929-650258 GCA_001278395.1 Lerema accius | reverse complement strand
TCACTGGGATCTGGCGCATACCGTGACAGAGGGAAGTAGGGGATGTCCAAACACTGGAACACTGTTCCTCCAGCTGAAATGTGAAATTAACTATTGTTATTGATGATAATTTTAGGTTACTATTCGACCTTCAAATGGTGACGGTGATGGGTGACCGAGACGGTGTTATTTTCGATATGGGAGAGACAAAAGCTAATATTACATCATATTTAATATTGCTTCCCCCCACATTTTTAGCAGTGAAGTTTATGTTTTTATATTAATGTTTAGGTACTAGTTACATCCGAATTCCCTCGGTTAAAAGAAATTTTTAATTATAGGCTGATGCCAATAGAAAAGATATACTTTTTTCATAATAATAGAATTAGCAAACTATGTGTAGTTAAAAAAAATATACTAACTGAGATAAAGTGGGCGTGTTGCATAGAAAGACTGGACTTTGTAGAAAGAAATTTATTGGCAGCAAAAGACAGATGACACTAAGCAGAAACGAGGATAAGCGAAGTAGATAATTTTTGATTTGTAACACCTAGCTAAAGCTCGCTTTGATTACATTGGCTAAGTATTATTGACACACTTCTGTTATATGGATGTCCAAATTCTAGCACATTTGATTAATTCAGTATCAAGACTTCAATATCATGGTACGGTATGCTACGCATGTTAGGTTTAATAAGCCCAGCAATGGAGTAGTTACGGATTGTGATAATGAACAAAAAAAATCAAGTAAAACAAAGGCAAACAAATTATACCTCAAAAGTTCAGGTAGACAAGTCTAATATAAAAATTTGATGTCTGTAAAGTCATCAGTTTTACGTGATTAATTGTAAAATAAACCGTTTTTGAAAACAATAGTTAATTCGAATATTTTTTTGCTTCAATTATACAAATTAAGTAATTACAACAAAGAGGACATTATCAATTCGACTGTATCTTTTGTGTATATTACTGTATATTACTACATGGACCAATTTTGATGATAAAATTCTTTTTTTGTTTAGTAGTTGATACTTCCGGGCCCTATTTTAATTTTTAACAAAATGGCTTTATTCCGCATCCCATTTTTGTTAAAATTATTCGTACACGTAGCCCGTGATCATCGATTTATAAGACATAAGAAATTATTAGTAAAGTGCTTGCTGGTGAACATCTAAAAAATTAACTGTAATACATAAACGGTCTAAAGGCACGACGCATCAGAGCTCGCCACAGCTGCAATGGAAATAGGCCAAGCGGAAACTACGGTACAATCTAGCGTACGGACGGAAATGGCCACGTCACATGTCTAGCCGGAGTTTTGAGCAAGTTGTATTGTTTGTTATACCTTTAAAAATGAAATACCAACGCTATTCGTAATTGTTTTATTGTTAAACTAGACGTCGCCCGCAGCTTTGCCTTCAGAAAAGTAGTTTAAAAAATATTGGATTCATCCCAAGCGAACCTATAATCGGGATAAAATCTATTCTATATCCTGTTCCCGGATGCAAACTGTCTGTGTGCCAAGTTTCAGCTTAATCCGTGCAACGGTTAGAGCTTGAAGGACCCACAAACATCCAAATATCCAAACTTCTTTACAAACTTTCACATGTATAATATTAGTAGGATTTCTATCAGCTCTCGTAAGAGAGGGGTTAAAAATTATTATTATTATTATTATTATCATTTGCCGGTTCTTTATCATTCGGCAATTTGTTGGTTATGCTTAAAGCAAAGTGAAGCATATTTAATGAGGATTAGGCTTAGTTTTTATTAAACTTATTATGATAGTTATTTTTAAAAGCACATTTATTTAGTGTCCAAATTATCTTCCTATGCAGTCCCCTTCTGAACATACCGTCAAAAAGCAATTCTTTATCGGACGTTTTCATATAGGAAATTACTTCTCATGGTTCTACTGATTATTATTCAAGAAGTAAATTACTTATTAAAAAATATATTTAATTACAATTCATAATTATTTTTCAGACTGTTATTGTATGAATTTTATTATGGAGTTTGAAAGTATGCTGCTAATCCAATGTGGTACAATTTTTTCTTTTGAAAGAGAAAAAATAATGATAACTATAAATAACGGTCAGTGAACTCTCATACCGTGAAACCTATGAATGGCGAATGCTGGACAATACGTTTCCTCTGTCGCTACCGGAACCTACTCTACTGCGTTAAATCGCTTATTTTTCATAAGCAACGCTTGCAAACATTAATGTTTTTCTTCTAGAAGTATCTCAAAAAACGGTGACACTTTTAGTGAGGAAATTTTTTAACCACTGGTAGGTAGACCGTCGGGTTATCTTCCACTGGTGTATGTCCTACAACTTACAATTAATTAATTATATTACCCTGTACAATTATTATAAATTCATTGGTTTCATAGAATTTGAAAAAATTAAAAAGGTCATTGTTTTATCCTACAATTTTCTTGCCTGAAAGAAAGTAACAGATTCGCAAAAGTTTATCCTGCTTCGTATAGTTAGATGTGTGATCGGAACTTTAATTGAAATAAACTGATTAAACTGTGTTGGTTGGACGTGCAAGTTTAGCTTAGCGGCGAGCTTTACGAGTAGTTAGGCATCAATAATTGCAACTCTTACAATTTATCNNNAGTGATGTAGGGGCACGCCACCTATAGCAACATGAGCGCGCTCCCTACATAGAAACACTGAACACGCCACACACACTGAGAAAGCGACCAATGACAATATGTTACGTCTCACACACATCGTCACGAAGACTGGCCAATCAGATGAGCTATCCTAGATCGCGCTATCGAAACATTCTACAATCTCTGCATATATACAATGGCCCGAAGTTAGCGGTTGGGCCGCGGTCCCCAGGCAGTGACGTCGCCTGGCGGAGATCTCCACTTTTCCTCCACAAAACATTCGTGTTTTTGTATAAACTGTTGTATAAAATGTTTTCTCACAAAATAACCGGACCCATTTCTAAAATTCTAACACTATTAGAAAGCTGCATCTTCACTTAATCATGACTTATGAATTTCATAACAGTCACTATCGATTGTAATTCAACGAAATAAGGTCGAATTTTGTCCGCAGAGCAGTTCCACTAGTAATTAATATAGTGTAGGTATAACTTAAGTATTAAAATCATCATGAGAACCTAGAAAATTGATCCTCTAATGGGAATTTTTATTATGATAAATTGTGAAACCCCTGTAAACCATTAAACGAAGACTTCGTTGGATGATCGATCACATCAATTTGTGAACATGACGTAAATATTATTTTTATACAACGCTAATATACCGAGGCGGTTAAATGTAAACCAATATTACATTACCTAGTGTATTTCGAATATAAATATACGTGAAAACAATAATCTAATAAGTTATGTATTTTAGGCGTAATGTACAATAAGATAACGCAATGATAGCCTAGTGGTTTGATTGTTCGTTTCGAAAAGGAGTTCCTGTGTTCGAACCCCGGCACGAATATCTAATTTTTAAAAGTTATGTGCATATTAGAAACTAATTATCACTTGCTTCGGTGGAGGAAAACATCGTGAGGATATCTAGACACCTGAGCGTTGTCCATAAAGTTCTTAAAGGTTTGTGAAGTCTGTCGCACTTAGTAATAATAAATCAGTAACAATATAGTTTTACTGTTTTAAATTCGGTTATTGACATTAAAATGCTAATTCATTTCCACAAAAATTACAACGGCACATTAAACTCCATTTGAAGTAAATTTTTCTTTTTGTACAAAATTAGCGTATTGTCTTGAAAGGTGCGAGTAATTTGCCTTGAATTCTGAAAATTGTTCTTTCGAAAGCCGTTAAAAAAGATTAACGCCTAAAAGTTAGCCGTGATTGACTTTGAAATAAAATTCTACTTGATTAAATTCAAAAGTGTGTAATCGTCAAATATTCTTCTTTTGCAAACTGATTATACCAATGATATTTAAAAAGTAAATAAAGAAGTATACAATAAACATGTCGGTCACCAAGATCACCACTAATAAGTTCAGAATGTATACCTATATCTATCTATCTTCTATATCTATTATAATTGTTATTAATATTTTTTTGTTTATTTTACTTATAATAAAAATTATATTTCGGCGTGTCTGACTGTTTGTCTCTCTGTTTTTGAAGAACATCACGCCAAAACGACTGATTTGATAGTACAATGAATGAAATAGTATTCATAATTCTTAACTCAGGGTGTTACTTGGGCTTAATTTTACTAAAATCACCTACCAATCTATTCTACCAAAAGTTATTGCAATTTAAAGTTTGTATAGGGCTTCTCTAACATTGTATCACGTGGTCCGTAGTAATGAAAGAAAAACACAACACCGAATAGAAAAACCGACTTAGTTGTCATTTGTTTTAGTCATACATACTATGTCACTTAAAGTCCAAACCACGGAAGAAATATTATGTATAATAATTATACTCGTATGTAGATATTATTCATTGTTTTATGGCCTAAACTAAATAAGTTAAATTAATTTGTCACTAGATAGAGGTTCCACACTGTTGATTATTATAATGGGATATTAAATAATTGAATTGATTGTTAACAAAATAAGTAATACTCACGATCTGTATGACATATTCTCCATAATCCGGACACTGTCATCTTTGCGATCAGGCCATGTTTGCCCGTTCCGTTGTAGGCTGGATTCAACATGTTCTCTTGAGTGTGGAGCCAGTTGTTCGTAGACACGGCTACTAGAACGGCGACTACTGCTGTGCCGGCAGACAGCGGAGTCAACAGCCACAAACAAGCGACTGAGGAGTCGATTTGAGCCACTAACGTTGGGGAAGGAGGCGTTGGCCTGTAATATTTTGAGGACAAATTATAGACAGGTAAAATTTTTCGTAAGTATATTTTCTTTATTCTGAAAGTTTGCTGACTCAATGCTGTTAAGTGACCGAAGTGTTAAAGGACGAGGAAACTGGCAACTCCGTAATATAATTGGTACTTAAATCTAATTGCTTCATGTAATTGGTCGTTGTTCGATTTCCGGAGGAAACATGTAATAGATAAATGTTGGTTCTCGGGTCTTGGTTAATAGGAATGTCTTACGTGTGGTTATCGTAATCACTGTCATATAAGAAGTATTAAAGCGGGTGTATAAGCGTGTAAAATTCATGTATTTATCAGATCTTAGCAAACATACATGCTCCTTTCAACGTGTGTGGTGGATGGGTGTAGAACAGAAGTCCTCAACCTTTTTTTACACACACATCCTTTGAAATTTTACTACTGGTGAACCCCTGACCAAAGCCAATGTTTATCTATTCATGGGAATATCCTACAAACAACAGTCACTGACCTTTTAAAAACAGTAATAGGTGAAGCCACCATTTCAGTTCTACACTATCGCAATCACTTATACCTTCGTGGACTACCAATTAAAAATCATGAACTTCCCTTTTTTCTACCTCAACGTAGACTCTCGTCAAGCCTCCCTTGTGGACCTTTATGGGTCTACCTGGACCACTTTGAATCAGTGGTGTAGAGTGACTGTGTCTGGGCGCGCCTGCGTATGCGCGTGTTAATGTCTGTATGTGTTATTGTGTGTGTAGTTATTATGTGTGTGTTACCTGGGCGGGCGGCGGCTGGCGATGGCACCGCTTAGCGTTGGAGCGGGCTGCGCACGCGCGCCGCGTGGCAGGGAGGCATGCACACACTGCGAGCCGCCGCCCCACATGCCTTCCTTTCGTGTTACTGTGGACAAATATTATACATATAATAAAATTGAAAGTTAGGGGGGGGGTCTCTTTGTCTGTGTGTTTGAAAGAGCATCACGTAAAAACAGCTGATTTGACAGAACAATGGATGAAATATATACCTAAATAATCCTGAACTTCAGGTGTTATTTTAGGCTTTATTTAAATCAGTCCACTGTATCAAAATCAAAATTTAAAATTTGTATGGGATTTCTCTAACTGACGTGACTGACAGTTGACGTGGTCAGCCATATTGAAAAAACGTACACCGAAACGAAGCGTAGGCGAGTCCAATAGTATTTAATATAATTAAACTCTAAATAATCATGCTTAAAAGATCACGTGGGCGCTCTCCAACAAGATGGACAGACCTCATCAAATCTACATATAACGCACTCCAAGATCAATGATTGCTCTCACTCTGCCAAACACCGAGCTACATGGCTTTGCATTAAAAAGAAGCAGTGGTACAAGAATCGACCCGAAAATGACCACTACCACTCTGACAAGAGTACACGACTGAGAAGAAGAAGAATTATGCTTTAGCTATGGGATTGTTATAGGTTATACTCAAAATTATGGCGACCTAAATGATGTACCGTATACCATTAAATGACTCCCGGTTCGATTCCTAGCTAGGCAGTTTAAATAACTTTAAATGACGCATTGAAACTCCTATTCTCGGTTCTCGAACTGCGAGTTTGTTTTACTTTGTTCATTTGTATAAACCTTGGCATCCACGACACAGTGATTGTAGTATGAAGCTATGAGTGTATAGCGTTATTTATTACAATGTAGTTTTGTATCATTTTAGTATACAAAAACGCAGCGTACGTGTGTTTGTCACTGAATTCCTCTCAGCTGGACCGATTTCAATAAAAAATTGGTGAAGTATTTTAGAGGTACTGAATGACTTTGACCAATAGTTTGACCCAGCAGGTGGTGCTTATGAGATACTTCATAGGACCAGTCAAAATATTAGCATTTAATAAAGGTACATGAAAAATTTAAGATCAGGAATATTTGATGTGGAAAACTTAGAGATTGACTAAACTATAAAAGACAACATAATTATGCGGCAGAACAAATTCTGCTGGATTTTCTATTATTATGTTAAATTATTCATAAACATAATTTAAAGCATTATTGCCGACGTCGTAATAACTGTATATTGGTTCATTTAACAGTAAATCAATTAAATTAAAACCATAAAAGCTCTGTAATTTAATTAACGAATAGCTGCCTTTGTCTTTGCCTTCCTTCCTTGGCTGCGGTGCTATAGGTATTGAAGATTGAGTTAAATTAAATTTATTAATTTTATTACAGCCTTGTAACAATGTTTATAACGACAGCTAATTAAAAACGGCATGTGTATTTTTTGCCATTTCTTATTGACCCACGACGCGCGACGGAACGTAGATGGTATATGCATTTAGGGTGAGAAGATGTGTTTGTTTGTGCAAACCAATGTCCTCAGTTATCTCCAGAACTACTGGACAGATTTAGATACGGTTTTCAGTGAAGGATATGTGAGCCATCGGAGATCGTTCGTAGATTAGTAAGTTCGTAGATCGAAAATCATACTTAATAAAAATGTTGATTGACTGACAGACACGCTACAGCCTAAACGGATAGACCTAGAAGCATGAAACTTGGCACAGAGGTTCCTTCTACAGTGTAGGGGAGCACTAAGAACGGATTTTCCGAAATTCCCACTTTAAGGGGGGGAAATAGGGGTTTAAAAGTTTGTATGAAAATTAAAAAAAAATTAATGTAAGCAATTTGCAAATTGGTATTTAGGTTTTTGATACTAAGCTAAGAAATACGAATTTTAAAAAATTTAGAAAATCATTCCCTATGAGGGTGAAATAAGGGATAAAACTTTGTATGAAAATTAACTAAATCTTAAAGCTAGCAGTTTGCAAATTCGTGTTTAGGTTTATGGTTGAAAGGGGTGAAAAACCTGATTCAACGATTTTTTTGAAATCAACCCCTAAGTGGGTAAATATCACCGCAAAACTATAATTTCCGCAAGCAAAGCTGCGGGCAACAGCTCGTTATTTATAATATTGTTCACTCTGTAATAAAAAAAATGCCTTATATCTCTTGCGTTTCGTTTGCTTTGTAGGTACAATAACGGCGCACGTGCCCGTCGCACGTTGTCTCTACAAAAATCCTCGTTTTAAGCGATCATCTGAATTCAGTTTAGTGTCATTGTTTGGGCAGGAATTATAAGTATTTAGGATATGATAACTTAACCAGTTATTTTACCTGGACCATTAACAGTTTGCGTTTCCTGGCGGCAATAAGAGACAAATTGCCTTCATTGTTAGATGTTCCGAAGAACACAATTTTTTTTTCTTTTGTAAAGACCCTCGTCTCATCCATCCGGCTACGGGAAGCCGGACAGGTGTGTGGGACTTTAACCCACTAAAACCACAAGCTGTCGACGCCTGCCGCTTTGGAGCATGCAACATGTTTCTACACGGTTCCTAATTTAAAAAAAAATACTATTTGTTTGGAAAAACATTAAACATCTAAATGCTGCCAAAACCCTTTGTAGTGCAGAGATAATGCGCAAAGAAAATTCCTCATGTCTAAATATTCTCGCTTGAACGCTACTAAATCCTTATAACAAGCATCTTATCTCCCTAAAAGATCCTTGCAAACTAATATGCTTTCCCTCGGACGGACAAAATTGCTGCATTATCTTCAAATTTGCCGCACAGCAGATTCTAAAGGACGTTGTAGGAAAATTACACAGCTCCGTCCAATTCCATGTGGGCAAGACAAATGGTATATTGCAATCCCTAGGGATCTTGTGACCGGCGAAACTCTTAGAATTTATTACCGCCCTCTGATTTGATCTTAGTTCTTGGTTAATGCCTCGTATATAATGCATAGATGAGACGAAACTCGATTGGAATGGATTAATCGAGTCGAAAAATCGTATTATCTAATAATGTTATCATTGGTTATAGTAAATAGCGATGCAATATTTACGGCTCTCCTTTAAATGTAGGGGAAGAAAAATACCAGTACATAAAAATTCTCTAAAGACGGTCATCCTCAAATTGAATTTTGTGTTCCTTTCAAAACTCGCAACTGAGTCGTTCGCTGTTAAAGTTCGGTATCGAAACTTGAATATTCAATTTCTTTAATTACAAAATACGAATAAAGTTTGTTTACAAGACGTTATACGCAGCTAATATTAATTTGTTTAAAATTCAAAGTTTCGTCTTCCGTGGAGGTATAAATATTTATATTTTTTTAGATTCAAATATTTTTTTCACAACGACCGACATAACAAAAACAAGTTATTATTAAAATTTCAAGACAGGATTTTCAGAACTTTTTTTAATATTTAATGATGCTATAGATAGCTTGATTTTTTTTCTAGAAACAAAATTGATCTTGTATTATTTAACCAATACTCGTAAAATACGTAAAGTTTGACTTTTGGTACCGTTTTAAAAAAATGTTGACACGTACAAGTTTGAAATTAAGCAAGTTAAATCCTAATATACTAGTTACCCTACTATCCTACTAATATTATAAATGTGAAAGTTTGTAAAGATGTTTGGATGTTTAAATATTTCGATGTTTGTACGTCCTCCACGCTCTAAACATTTCTTGAACGGATTAAGCTGAAACTTGGCACACAGATAGTTTGCATCCAGGAATAGGACATAGGATAGATTTTACCCCGATTATAGGTTCCCTTGGGATAAATCAAATATTTTTTTAAACTACTCTTACTCGGGCAAAGCCGCAAGTGACATCTAGTATGTAAATATATTTTATTTATAAAATAAATCGAAACTGACGTAGACTCATATTTATTTATAATAGTATAAAATATCCCTAGATGGCGCTACGAATAGCTACCTATTTTTTATAATTGAATAGGTGGCGTTGTAATTTGAGTACTAGTCTAATCGACCTTATGAGTATTGGTTAAATTTCGGCTACAGGTCGGGTCCTTTAGACCTTAAAAAAGGCATAATCGCGTTTAAGGAAACGGTATTAAAACTAGTGCCACCTATATTTCTTTTTAAGAAGTTTTAGTAGGTATTAGGTAGTTTTCCTTATAAAATATACTAGTTTGAAACTAGATGGCGCATTAAATTAATTTTACATATCGACTGAAATATGGGAGATACCAACCTACTATTATAGTAACGATTTTGCAGTAGGATCGTACCCGAGCCGCTTTATGTTAATTTTATAGCTGGAAATTTTGTGCTGCTTCGCTTCGTTCGACTAATTGATACTTGAAATCCGTGCTGATGAACAAGTTTATACAACTTAGCGTAATTATTAGTTTTATAGATATTACTAGCACTTAGCAAGTAACCGAGTGAACTGCTTTCTAAAATTAACGTTTAATAAATATAATTACATAATTTATGTTTACTAGAATTCAATAATAACGACCTAACTCAACGAAACATAACCTAAATATGACGTAATGGCTTACTACTTAAATGTTTTATAGAGAGTCCGAATATAGTATTGGATCCGGTAGGTGATGCTGTTATGAAGACAATCATTTCAAGGGATCAGTCGAAAAATTGTAAATATTGACAAACCGTCATAGCGAAATTTGAAGGTTGCGAGTACAAGATGTGGAAAGTATGGGATAAAAAAAACTATAAGAGACTAGACCCCGGGCAGACGCTTTTCTGCCACATGTTTCTTTCTTTTAGTTTGGTCGATTCCTTGGTTTTTCAAATCATTCCTTGATTCTACTCCTGACCTTTGATTACCGCACATCTTTGGTAAATTCTCATCATATCGGCTGTGGCTGGCATTTGGCTGGTGCCTTCAAGTATCTCGACATCAGTCCCACCTGCCGGGTACAGTGTGTCTTGTACCTATACTCAGTACTACTATAAAATACGTCATATTTTTTTTTACTAAAACCAATCCAGCAGTTTTGGTGGAATTCAGAGACAAACACACAAGCGCTTTGCTTATATATATTAAGAAGATAAAATATGTTGCAGAACATCTGCCGAAACTTTTTATCAACTTCTAGTATGGTCTGACATAGGTATAATCATAAAACAATATATGTACAACATATACGGAGATGAATTTTTGTTGATATCACACGTTTGGGAAAATGAACCATCCACGCAGTGTTGCAGAATGCAGTTAAAGAGTTAAATTTAGGCTTAAATGTAGCGTGGCTCCACTCGCTCCCTCTAATTGATACTTGAATCTGTTCTGGTAGACCATTGCGCCAGCCGCCGCCATTATCCAGCTACTATTAGGAATGGCTAAAAGGTAGGTAGTTAGTCGAATTTTACCGTTGCTACGTTTGAAGGGAACTACCTAGAAAATATTACTGGAATGATTACCGGAATAGAAAATATTACCGTTTTTATTGCTTGTATGTTTTTCAAATATTCATTTACAGAAATAGATATTAGCCTCTTTTTTCTAGGTTTTTAATATTTACAGGAGTTAAAGTTCTGAGTAATTTAATAAAATACTTGTCAATTAGATTATACCTATACTTTATCAAATGGCATTTCATATAAGTACTAGTAGACTGGGCAGACGTTGTTATGCCACATATTTTCCACATCAGATAATCCTCACTTTAAATTTTTATATACTTTTAGTTATACACTCATCATATCGGACAATTTTTGATAAGTTTCATTAACTAATGGTTTGGATGGTCCCTTGAAGTATCTCGACATCATCACCAATCAGGTCCAATCTGTGACTTGAAACCATACTTGGCCCTAATAATATACATATACCTACTTGGCAAAATTTTTATCATACTTGGTTCAGTCTTTTAGGAGGAGTTCAGTGATAAACACACGTAGGTACATTGTTTTTAATATATTAAGATTATGGCAAAATTCACAAGTCGTTCGGCCTTTTTTGCGTGCTAAAGAAATGGACATTCATACATTAAAATATCTTTCTATCACCCTCTGTGCAATGCAGTTGTGTAATAAAATCGGTTTAACACATAACGTTGAAAGACGTAACGAGCTAATGTGAATTTAATATGGAAAATTTCATTTTCAAATCAATCCAAGTAAAAAATCTTATCTTCCAAAGTCATACGTTACCGACGAAAAGTATCATAGTGCCAAAATTATTGGAGTTTGGCGTACTTAATAACCTAAAGCGCGTGCAAAATTGAGCCAAGAAAATTGGGCTAACTGACTATAAAGGTGGCCAAAAGATGGCCTAAATCACCTGTATTGAGCGAAAGCCAAACTTCTCAACAGTAATTCTAGTCACGCAGATGTGTTCTTTATTGCTACTATTTCCGTGCTTGCCAAATTTTCTGAACTAATTTTCGAGACATTTACTTACATACCGATTTGTTGGAAACATCAGATAACTCGGTTAAGTTGAACTTATTATGAACATGTTAATACGAATTAATCTGAATTACATGAATTAAGACGTTAACAACGTAACACTAAACTTATAACAACTAAAGTTCACGTTCTTACACTCGTAGCCGAATACACATTAATAAACAGTGTTCTTCTTCAAATAATCAATGATAAGTAATCGTTGATTAAGGCACTAAACACGTCTAAACCTGAGTAATGCCAATGTTAAAGCGATCATTGTGAGCATAAAAAAATCAGTGAACAGTTGGTTTTATTAGACACAAAACCTTGTAGGTACCTACATATACGACACTGTTTACCATTCGCCTATGTCGATTCTTGCCAACAGGCACAATCTTTATTAACTCAATTAAGGAACCTTTTGAATTACGGGCGTATACAATGTATAAAAACAAAAGAGTTGTGCAACACATTACTATAGATAGGTTAATTATATTACGTAAATACATCCTAAAATAAACGTGGTTTAGGTTTGGTTTTTAAAGGGTATAACGATTTATACGGAAATATTTTTTTAATATTATGTGTGTAATTATTTACACGGAGTAAAGTCTTTACATGTTGTTTACACATACATCACGTGTGTAATATCTATTACATTATTTTTTTTATCACCAATTATTAGGGTATGAATATTTCAATAAATATAACCTTGAAATTGATAGACGACTAGTTACCTACTGTGGATAGCATGAATAACAAATGTTTATTTTAGTAAACACTTTACTTAAACAACATAAGTAAACAATTTCAATTCTATTTTGTTTATTTTATAAGGGCCATTCACCTTAATTTAGTTCATAGCTTCCAGCCCCAATAATAATTAATTATAATGAAAAGCACTTCTATTATAAAACTCAATTAAGTTATCCAACTAACAAAGTCTTTTCTCTCAGAATGAATTCTTGAGACAACTTTTTGTTTCTCAAGCAATTATTGTCATGCTTCGGTAGCTTAATCAAGAAAACTCATTGAAGCCTTTTAAAAATAAAAGTTTTAGAAATGTTATGTATAATATAAATGTGGAATTTTTATACGTTTACAGTTTTTTTTTTATTTTAGAGAAAAAATTATTCGGATCTAATTGTAATTTTAAAAGGCATTTTGGTTTAAAAAAAATGCGCGGCCAAAACTACGCAAAAGCATCTTTAACTTACTTATAATACTTTTTAAAGAAGCAGATAAATTAGTGGACAGGCTTACTCTAGTCTATCCAACAGTATTAATTGTATAACCTTCCTAATTTTATTAAGGGCCGATTTCACCAACAAAGAATAAGTCTTATACCAAGGATAAGTCTGTTATTTACTATTACAAATACAGATGTATCCTTGGTATAAGACTTATTCTTTGTTGGTGAAATCGGCCCTAAGTATAATACTGAGAAGAAGAAGAGGAAAATATGTGATATAGGTACTGAGTTAGTCGCGGTCACGGTCCAGCCGTTTAGTAGGTGTTCAGTGACAAACACACCTACGCTGTATTTTTATATAAAAACACTAAGATTAAGTTAATAAATTACATATTATTTATAACTAACCGTTATTGTTGAGGCTTTCAATAATGAAGATAAGCAGTTTTTGATCGAATGACATGTAAAATGAAAGAATGTATTATTTTACGGCAAATCTACAAGTAGATACGTGATCAAGACGGGTCGGAATTTTATTTGTCGTTTTATCACTATAAATACTTATATATTCAAGTAAAAATGCCGCAAATGTTATGACTTTTGACCTCGAATTGACCCCTTGGGTTGTCTTCTCAATTCAATTTATTTTCCTGTCACGGTTGTTCCCCCGAGAAATACTCGGAGATAGAAAATAGAAAGTGGTTTTGACGAGATACTACCTATATTTCACTTTGGGAATACGGAACGGAAATAAGAATCTGTGCAAGTTCAGATTGTGAACCTTACACCGTGTTGCACTTTATGAAGTCACGCGCTCCGGCAGATTTCGAGATTGAGATCTATTTGAAATCTTTATGCTTCTTGATAAGCAAAGAACAACACTGCTCACATTTAACAATTCTAATATTTTCATACCTTATGTAAAATGTATCCATTAGATTACCCAAAACATAGTGCTGGATTCATGATACTTATAAGCATAATATATGCGGTCACGAGCATAAATATCAAATAATCGTATCATTGACTTATAAAAAGGGCGTAGGTATTTTCGTAATTTCCTGGGAAATGTGTGATCTGATTCGTCCTAATATGCGCAAAGAATAAATTACCCTTCCTATAATATTTTTTATTCTACTCAAGTAGTTTAATTATGCGAGTGTCAGATGAAATTATCGTTTTTGGTTTACAAAAATTCTCATTGAAAATAAATACTTGTGTATCACTTAAAGCTCTAAATTCGCTGAAAATCAAGGGTTATGATATCAGAAAAGATATTCATATTTTTGTGCTCTCTGTTTTAGTATGATAATACATTTTTATTACTCGTCGCGCGACATAAATATGACGGTTTGTTCGCTCTATGTCGACTATTAATGTAACAAAAATGTTTGTTCAGTTAGATGATGCCTATAAAAGGACCCACCATGAGAACAAAATTGATAAGTTTACTTACCTATATACATTTTGCATTCATCTTAAGAAATCCCACTTCTAATAAATTCCTTAAGAATCTTAACGAGTAAATAAATTGGGTTTTGCGAAACACTTTCCGTTTCTTTATTTAATGGAAATCTATTAAGGTAAGCCGCTGACCGCCTTGCCTTAGACTACATAGCCAGCGTTAACCAGAGAACGGTCTTTGAGGATTAATAGTTCTTACACCGCAATTTCATATCTATTTTAATTTTTATCCAACTGCCAAAAGGCTGCCAAACGAGGGTAATTTTTTCGAGCGTATACGTAACTGCTAGCAGTTATATTTTTATCCTCATGATTCATAGTTACAACCATCAGTTTTCATCAATACCTATCATTAATTACGAAGTATTAGATAACTTTACTGAATTTTATCCCGTGCAAGTCTTATTCGGATTTAACTTCGGAAATAGACTAATTGGCTTGAAAACTACTCAAGAAGTAGCCAAGGAACACTGGCTGGCAAACTATTGAAGTTATGAGCGGTATAACCAGTAACTAGATCTTCAACTTATGACAGGGGCTTTGTTACCAGGGTAGTGAAAAAATCTCCTATCTCTCAGCAGCTTATAATATATCATGTGAATGAATGAATGAATGAAACCTTTTATCCATATTTTTTTAACGTTGTAAAGCATATTTTCTTAAATAAATAACATATTTAAAATCAATATACCTACCTACAAACTTTTATTTAATAATATTTTTAAGACGTTGTTTTGTGTATGACCATTTAGGATTCCGTATTAACTATGGAACTAAACGTCAAAAAACTTTGTTTAAAACTTTCAAATAAAAACGTTTTCAAAATTATATCAACAATTTTACGATGCATACGCGGGACTTTTGTATCATTAAACTGGTTATTATGTTAATCTCAGTAAGACTTGAATCTCCTTAAGCATGGTGAGTCCCTATAAAGAAAGAAAACAAAACCCTGTGGATAGGTAATATCATATTAATATATTATGGCGTCTACGAATCGAGCAATAATAGTTTTGTATCTTTTGTAGACATTAGTAACTACATAGATAATTAAATAATTTGATGCCTTTGTAACAAAATACTTACGAGTACATCATTCGATCATTATAAATCCTATTAAATTACTTTAGCTTTTACGAATAATTATTAAATTACGTAAAAGTGTGTACACGCTAGTTTTCATTTAAACAAATTGTTTTTTAACATACTGCTAATTTTCCTCAATTTTCTGTTCTAGTTACACTGCTCTGTTTCGTTTGAAATATTTTCTTTTGATAACTACATATTCAAAGAGATTTCACGGAACGTCTATATTAGCTTCAATGAACGAGCAAACCCTTCACATTACGGTAGAAATGCGGCCTCGGCCGATGTAATTGCAGATAGAACGCCTTATTTATTTCACCACTAGTCGTTTTCTTATCGGATTAGTATAAGCGGTGAAATTTAAGCCCTAATTTAAAAGTACCTTGAGGGTTTTCAACATGAAATTCGTTCGTTATTTTGGGTAGAGGAAAAATTTAACAAAAGGTTATAAAGGAGAATTTTACTAAACTTTTTATTTACTTACGGATGAAGTCTTATTTTTTTATATTTAGCCTTACTTCTACTTAGCGTTACTTCTAGTGCCCCTAATTCTACTCTAATTACCATGTCAATGGAGGACATGGGTTGGTGAAACTACCAGCTCATTTCCTATCTTCATATCATAAAAAGAAATTGCCGTTGATAAATACTCATATTTAATAACTTTTGCTATTCCAAATACAGTAACTTTGTCAGTGCCATACCATTAGTAATGTCACTAATGTAAGCCTAAACTATCAATATCTCTCTAATTAGTTATCTATTACAGATGACCCGGCGGGGACAAATGATCTGTCATCGTGATATATTGACATCTTGGCTCAGGAGGATCCTTGGTACACATGCTTTGAATTGGTGATTTGCGAGACAGTTCATTGTACCGTAATTATAATACGTTATAATGTACACATTAGGAGATTGATACAGTACTATAATCACTGCAGTAAAACTATCATATAATGTTTTAGTATTCGAATATTATATGATTTATAAACATCTGAATATTTCGTTTTAGAGTAAATATAATTATATTCGACTTTTTCACCCTATGATTAAATGCGCGCTTGTCAGGATGGGAAGCTTGATTCTAACAAAAATCTACTCAAAGTTTAACGTTTCCGCAACGGATTCCTAAGCCAAAAAATAATCTTAAAGACTTGAAAGGAGTAGAAGTGAAAAAAAGTCGTTAACCCGTGAGAAGGATGTCTGAATTTTTTTATTTATACTTTATTGTGTAAAATGTATTCACTTAATGAAATCCCGCCTGCTTAGTACCAAAAACCTCTGAACTAGTTCGAAGACGAAGAAACGAATAGACAGATTGTTCAGTAGGTACAATGAATGGTCTATCACAAAGAAATTCAATGGCCTAAAAATGTGACCTCCGCTAATTAATGAAGAGAGGGGACTAAAAGCCTGAGGGCTTTGTAGCCGTTAATCATTGGGCAGATTAGCCAAATTTCTATCTGTTCATGACAATCAAATTAAAGCCATTAGTACTACAAAATGGCTTTATTCCCTACGATACAATTCACCATCCCGTATTTCCTACGAGCATACTACCTAAAACAGTATAGCTACTAAATTTGCTTGTTCTGATGTAACCCCTACACCGCTAATGGACAACGTAATTTAACACGATCCGATTAAGACGTTCAAATGTAATGTAAGATTTCCGTAGCAGTTTGTTAATGGCTTAAGATCGCGTTAATTTACAATATACTAGAAGACCAGACAGACATCGTTCTACGACGTATTTTGTTTCGTAAAGTTCGGTTGATCCTGTAAATTTCCGTATAGGTACTGACTTAATTTTTGATTGATTTTAGTTTTATAAAACGTCTACTAAGTTGCGTGGATACACTGGCATTTTCAGGGCTAGAAACTATTCACTTAAACGTTCCCAATGTCAAATAAGACATGAACTACGCCGCGCCGCTAAGAAATTACAGCTTGCGATGACAAACACTCTTGTACGAGAAATAACGATCTGGCAATAAATTGGTCTTCAGTACCAAGCGGTCCGTTCTACGGATGTGATGCTTTACGATACAAAGTCTATAAACAGCAGCCGAAGACGTATGTTACAATTTACGATTGTTAAACAGATTGAGTGCTCGTAAATTGTTACGATTAGTGCTGGACTCGCAATAGATCTAAGCCAAATGTCAAAGCATAAAAACATATTGTTACTAGTGTATGCCACAAAGAAAATCTAATTTAATTGTTCGGACTAAAAGCCTTATTGTTAGTGATTTACGAATCAGCGTATTAAATATATTAGCTGCGTGTTATTGTTGTTGTAAGATATGAAATTGCGGTGTAAGAACTATTAATCCTCAAAGACCGTTCTCTGGTTAACGCTGTCTATGTAGTCTAAGGCAAAACTTATTATAAACATTACATAATGTGAATTATGTAAAAGGTTCAATTTTGGATCCATTTTTGAGAATAATGAAAGTACATGAGAGTTTGAAATTTGGCATAGTCAAAGGCTACATAGAGAATAATTAATAAGTTTATATTTGTGTAATTTGTTAATTTAAAACATATAACACATTATAGGCTATATAACACGCTTTTTGTCTCTGTGATGCTAGTTTCTAATCTGAACCAATCAAAACTAAGGTTACAAATACACATACATTCTACTAAGTTCTGTTGATAACAAATCCCTATATCATTAAAAAAGCACATTATCCGTTAACACCAAAAACATCAATTAAAACTTCCTATCTAATAAAGGACACAATTATAAATACAATAAAAAAGCAACTTGTAAACATAATGAACGGAATATAAAATAATATCATAACTTCTATGTGATGAAAGTTGGTAATAGGAGTGAGGGCGATAAACGTTCCCATTAAACATAATTACGAGGGACGCAGCGCTAAAGACTGCCTGAAGTCGTCTCTTCGGAGACACAACTTATAGAAGTTATAAAACTCATTTATTCGCAAAAAGATGGGCTTTCCTCGCATAAAATTCTAGTCTCTAGCCCTACTTTGTAAACATCAATTTAACGCTCAATTTTTATGAATATACGAGAGTATATTATGTATACCTTGTAGTGTATACACAGTGGCAATCACTAGTGATTTAGAAGCCCACTCGAAAGACCTATATTCGAATATTATTTATTACGTTCTCCTACATGTAAGCTTATTTTAGTACATGAAAATCTCTTTCAGATTCAATGATAATTCTATAGATATTCTAATTTTACATTAATTCAATATTAGCCATACCTAATAGAGAACCATGCGGTGAATCGAAATATAAATATAAGTAATATATAATACT
The DNA here is from genome assembly GCA_001278395.1 of Lerema accius. Lineage (NCBI taxonomy): Eukaryota > Metazoa > Arthropoda > Insecta > Lepidoptera > Hesperiidae > Lerema > Lerema accius. The sequence goes on along the minus strand of LGAG01000273.1, from coordinate 631,175 downwards.
TACCTATAAAAGCTAAGCGAGAGCTATTCCAATTCCAATATAGAAATGATAATCCAAAATAAAAAAACGTTCATGCTAAACCAATTAAAACAAAAAACACATTGAAGTTTCAAAGAATTCATATCTCACATTTTGTTAAAAAATATTGTATGACGAAGACTTTTTCTAATTGCTTTAGAAAGACATGAAACAGTAGGAAAGCTTAAACATTACAACGGAGAAACTAAATGTAGCTTTGTTCATTTTATGTTAGCTGTCGAGAACAAGAAAGGCCACTAAGTAAATTTTTATTAGTGCTAATTGTTATTATGAACTATTCTTTTCCTATCGCAGGTCGTATTGTAATATTATGACTAGAAGTATAAAACTAAAATAAATAAATAAACGCTAACACACTCATACCTCTGCACTAGGAATCACTGTGTCGCGGTGGCATGGACAACACAAATAACACATCACTAACACCCATGACCCGAGAACAAACATTTATCTGTCACATAAATATCTGCCCCGGTCGGGAATGGACCCGGGACCCCTCGCTTCGCAGGCAGGGTCACTGCCTATTAGGCTACGGGGAAAAAAGAACTACTGCAAATTATTTCTGAACATTAACAAAGGTTATCGAAGCTGTCGGCAGTTTTGGAGCTGGCGCAATCGTCCGGAATGTTTCAGATTCGGAATTGATAGTGAGGAGAACGGGGTTGAATGTGTCAAGGGTAAGTCTTTTTCTGTTTCGGAAATGTTTAGGTCGGCACAACTCACCCCGCGGCTCTTTCTACTCTGCTTTCCCTTACTATCAACGTAATCCGAATTTGATTATACGGCGTATAATCGTATAATATACGCACCTATTAATGGGTTTTGCTTGCAAATTTTAATATTTTTAACTTTATCAATAGCTAAAACTACATTACTACGGATGTTTTAAAGACGAAAAAGACTACTGTCGTTATCCTTTTAGTCTGTATGTTTGTTTACAGGAATTTAAAGTTACTAAGACCTTTCAACGTACATGGCATCAATCGTATGGATAATACTCGTATTTGACAGTATCTCAGCAAGAATTCCTTGGTCATGTAGTTGTTAGCTACTTGGTATTGCATCCTGTATTAAACATGATCTTTGTTACCAGTGTAACGACGTGATCTCTTTCAAAAGATCACACGTGAAGCGACTCAAAAATAATGAATCCTGAAGAACATTCCCATACTAAGCGCAGCTGTCACAGCGGGCGGTAGGCGCCTGCAATTTATTTAATGTGCCCCGCCTACGTTTTACGACTTTTTTTACCCAGCGATGATGATACCGTCTCATCTTATTGAGCCGTTTGCCTCACTTCCCCACGGAGATCTTTTATTAAGTGATGCCATTTCGCAACTTCACCACGACGACTCTAAAAAGCGGAGAATTTCGACACGTTCTGCCTGCCGCAATCAATAAACACACGTTTCCGACCTAAATGACAAGAAAGATACTCGTAAGATGTTACGATGTTTTGGAAGTTATACTTTAGCGCATTATGAAAATAATGGTGTGAGTGAATTTTTATGATACGCGCTCAGTGATATTCGAGTAAGATGAAGTTAGTCGCAAATGTTAAAAGGAAGTTAGTCATTTAACTGCGCGCGCAGGCCTTATTTAAAAGACAGATGATTACGAAGTTGGTTGCACGACAAACGTCGCCGCGTCGCCAAGAATTCGCAATATTTCTAGGCTCATGAATAAGGTATTTAAATTGTTCTGTATAATAGGAATCAGAACTATAATACGTATGGACCTTAAAATTTTCTTTCTTGACATATTTGCTTGATTAATCATAAATATTTGCGTCCTTCAAGACAGCCAGACTTATTTCAGAATTATTTGAGATCTTTTTTAAAATTATTGATATCAACATCAACATTCTAATTCATTCTGCTTTAAGATATTTTAGATTTATTTCACCATTGTTACAATTTTTGTGACTAGTAGAACTAATTGTCTTCTACAAAATGATTAACATAGTCTTTTTAAATATACGATTGAATCAAAGTGTATTCTTTCGTTGCCATGACTTCTAAAAATACCTTTATATCCACTTGACTCTTGTTTCACAATAACCACTGGCTTGCGACATCAATGCTGAGTCGGCCGTTCCAGAACCGAGCTATTAACTAAACTGATTCGAAATACATAGATAGACGTACCATCATAAAGAAACTTATTGGAATAGCTCGGTCTCCAATGTCCCTACTACAACTGTCTTCCTGCATAGACACTGACTGCCCAATTAATGGACATATTCGTATAGATTTTGCTAGAGTATATCGTTACTTCAAAAAATCGATGTTGTTTAAAAAGTAACGTTTTCTTCGACGATATTACATACAAAAAAGAAGCAGATAGATTTACAAGCCCCCTCGGGGTAAAGATAGGTAAGGTGTTCAATTGGGTTGTTTTTCTTAAGAGTGAGAACGAGGCAAATAATTATAGTGACTATGATAAGTAGCGCGGAATACTTTTATCGTTTTGTTACTATGGACGTAACGTATCTAGCTAGGTACATTTTAATACATTGTTTTGCCCTAACTCGCGAATTTAACATGAAAACAGAATTTTCAAATGATGTTTACCTGTTCATTTTTCATTTTCACCCAATGATATGATGCTGTCGTACAAGAAAAGCAGCGATAAGAGTTCGTGTCAGAATTTTAAAACGGGTCGATCACCGGTTACTTCAACCTTTGCCAAATCTGATAGGAGTCGAGCTCACACGCCACTCCGGACGAAATTTCAATAGGTATTACCATATTGTCTGCAGTGGATTTTAGATAACGAATAAAAGTTTGTTATGTACGAAAATAACGTCAAAATAATGTTATTACCTCAAATATTGTTGTGTGAAAAATAGGACGTAACTTTAGCGGCCGCCGGCCGTATCGTAAGAATAAAATACGTGAGAACAAAGGCGCTTCTTTTAGGTTAGTTCAAATTAAGAAAATTCTTGATTAAATTTCTTTGTTGTGTTAAAAAAGGGTGAAATGATTTTTGGCCACAAAGAGTTTTTTATAACTACTCTAATACCTCATTATTTTTTATATTTACAAACAAAGAAATTAAAAAGTTGGCAGTGTCGTGGACACGGATGTGTGTTGTACATGAAAATGGTTATGTTACAAATTTTTTTATAAAATAATTTTATTTATGTTCTTAAGTCAAGAATATTTTAAAATGGCACTGCTAACCCCTCCACTTCTCACTTATTGTAATTGATTCTTTGATCCTTTAACTATCCAAGTGTATAATATAATTCCGGGTACGACACAATAACTACAAAACAGAACTGTATCCCCCGATTTTGTTACTCGTATCATTAAATTTTTTGGATTGCCCCCGTATGCAAATTTAAAGACGTAAAAAAAAATCTAAATGCATATCGGCATATCAAGACGCCCAGGTTGAATTCCATAATTCCCATAATTATCTACTTTTTAACGTGTGAAACCTATCAATGATAGTATCCCTGTAAAATTAGTTACACTTACCAAATCTAATTTTATTTAATTTTGTTGCTTCATTTAACTTCATATAAAAATCTCGTGTATGAATTTCAACTTTACTGTGCTAACGTGTTGTTTGACCAATGTGAGACCCCCTATATTATTCATATTTGAGGACGGTTACGGAGGTGTGTAGGGTTTGTATTTTTAGCCACACTGGGGCGCATAGAATGCGAACCCAAATCCCACACCGGTAGATCAGGGTGTCGCAAGAGGTGATAAAAAACGCATAGTAAGGCTCGCGTAAGGTTTACATCATCAATATTATTATTATTTGATTCATTGATATCATCATCATCATCATTACAACCCATAACTGTCCCACTGCTGGGCTCGGGTCTCCTCTCACAATGTAAGGGGTATAACTGATACCTATTACACTCTTCATGTGAAACATGTCTAAGTATTGACCATCCTCTTGCTTGAGACTACTGCTAAACGACTTGTGTTCCGACTGGGAGTTTGAGTGTCAGCATACTCAAGCCAAGCCAACTCGAGCCAGCGTATTCATTCAAATATATTCATTCCTTCATTCAGTGCTCACTTAGACAAGGGGCGACTATGAGTCCTCAAGGGTAGCAACGCAGTTGTTGACCAACATTCAGTCGGACAAACATATTGTTATGGCCTACTAACTGGACCACTAATTACTATACATACATTATCTCTTATACAGTCTTATATCTATATTACAGTCTCTTCGCTAACGATACAACAAACACGAATATTTTTATTAACACCTATAACTAATAGAACTGACTAACTAAAGGGGAGACTTCATAGAGGTTTGTCATGAAGTCCTTGGGCGGCAGGGAATAGTGGCACGGCAAGCTTTTGTTATTCTGATAACATATAAAGGTGTATGGAATGGTAGAATACACTTTAGAAAGCTCGCCTTATAGGTGAAACCAACATAATTTTAACATAGTTTCAGTTAAATCTCTTCATTAAAAAGGGATGAATTTGTTACTTATAAGTAAATGGTTACGTTACATTTACATACTCGTACATAGTTCTTTCACAATTCATGTATTCACATATTGTATGCGTAGTACATTTCTCTTTCAGTCAAATCAGGAATATTTTTTGTTTCTTTGTTTACTTACGTAGCTACGATACAACTCCCGAACAATGGTTTACGAGACCCGAAGTTTTTGCATTTCAGGAAAATTATTGCGAAAACTGAGCTCTTTCAAATTGATACTGGTATAATATTTCTGTATTGAAGTATCGAATTGCTTCTTATTATTGAGTAGCCGTCAAACTTTACCCTTGCCCTCCCTCACATTGTTGTTCAGTGGACTGAAAAAATAGAACTCCATACCGTGTTTTTCGTATATACATGTTACATCCGAATAAATCCTTCCAAATTTATGGCTCACGTTGTTGCGGTCATATGAATACTGGTAGCAACTACGAAAGTTTTTTCCTTAGTTAACGATGTATGGAAAAGAATTCATGAATAACATAAACCCATATTATGCATACTTCCGTTGTTTGGATAACAAGATTACATATTCCGCCATTATTGTGGACTAGAGGTAAACGTATTATTCAGTATATTATGAACCAAAAACGTACCTGACACTTTGTGACATTGCAAGAAATTACCAAACCACGCTCGCTTCGCTTTAGGAAAGTTATGCCTCATTCATATTTAGAAAGAGCACCTGTGGCCTATAATTCGTATTTCACATTTAAATAATGGTCTTGTTAGTTCCTTTTAATTTTGTAGGATTCAGCTTTAATGTTATGAATGTTAAAAATTTTGTTCATTAGGCTATAACTCTTGATAGGTTCAAAACAACTTTACTTCCGTATATATTGTTTACCTTCATTTAAAAATGCTTCTGCGAATTTCTCACAAAGCAATGTTAATTTTTACTTACAAACACTTATCCAAATTCTTTGTTTCGAAGCCCTGATAATGGACTAGCAAAAATATCCAACTCCTATTGGTATTTTATGAACAAGACTTAAAACATTTTTTGTGCATAAAATATTGGCATGTCGGCATAGGGCCTATATGAAATTAGCATTTAATATATTCTACTAAATGCCAAAAACAGTCACCGCAATGTTTATTTATTTCTACGGTACCATTACACTCTTCCTAAAACTGTGACGGTTTAAAAACAAAAGGCAATTTAAGAAATCCAATCAACGCCCAGCAACAACGTTATTACGTTTGTCCGACGAAGAGATGTCTCTGTGGAAATGCAGCGTTCGTAGTGTGATTTGGATACAACAAACCTCTGGGAACAATAGGCTTTTTGCGCAAAAAACGTTCCGTTTTGCGGACAAACGCTGAAAGTGTGCAAAGCACCGGAATTCGTTCTTTGATAGGTTAACTGGACGACTGCATAAGTGGAAAATGTCGAGTAGGAGTTGTTATGAGAACAAAACAAATCTCAGTACAGTGCAGTAGAGTAGAGATGATATTAGGGTACCGTGGAAAAGTCGGTCTTATAATTACGCTACATCTATCCGTCTGCTACCCCATTCATCTGCCTCCTTCAAGGATTGCCATTATCTTATTCAATTGATATTGTATACTGTCACTGTTATTAATTATACAAATAGTAATTACCTTAGAGTATCTTATGATTTGATTATTACGCCGTCTGTCGATTTGCATGGAAATTACAATAAAGAATTGGCGCGGTTAAGAACGACTCATTGCGCGAAGAATAAATTATTAAGATAGGGAATTGGAAATATTGTAAAGCTTGTGAAATGTAATGTTAAATATCCAGAGATGATTGTTAATATAACTTGCACGCTTTACCGCGTCATCGCTTATTATCCGCGTGGTTAAGCAGTAACTATAAAAACACAACATACAAGCAAATTGAGAACCTCCTCTTTTTTAAGTCCGTTAAAAAGTAAAAAAAATAAAAACAACATTTAAAAACTCACTCACGTAAAAAACCTTCTGAATCCAAATAAATCCTACTAAACCAAACTCAGTCCCAACAAGTCAATGTTAATGTCAATTCTGGATCAGAATTCCTGAAACTCAAAGATTAGCTTATAAAATATATTTCCATGGACCATAACAACATCGATCGCAATTACCCTCGCGGGAAATACTCCATCATATTTATTTACCTACACATAAATTCAACTCGGGTCTCAAACCACAAAATGACTAACAGAATGACCATTACATATGAGAGTGTACACACAGAGAATTCGGAATTGGTTCTAACAAGTTTAAATTTAGATGTACATCTCTGAGTTTCGACATTTCATTTGATTTTTGCCCCACTGTACAAGGAGGATTATTATTTTCAAGTAAGTGTATGTATGTATTTATGTCCACTTTTTGGCACGCTCTATAGCCACTGATTGACGGATTTGAAAATATGTAATGACATGGGATGCGCCTCGATAGTAAAAGTGAGTAAAAGTTTTTCAGAAAATAAAAAATTGCAGCAGTAGGGTTTTTTGTTTTTCTGTTAACAATTACTAGTTTCATTTTTTAAACACTTATTACTTTTATAGAAATTTCTTCATTATTGATCAATGAATTAAACTGTAGTCAAAAGTGGTAGCCATTGCGCCATACGGGCAGAATAATGTTATTAAATGTTTTTTTTCTGTAATGAAACGTAGGTATAAAAATCATAAGTAAGCTGACCTACTGTATTATGAGAAGTATTTATGATTAAATGCAAGGATGAAGTATTCGACCCATCCCAGATCCCGGAAACGAGTATAGTATTTGATTGATGATGCCCTGTACAATACACCTTGTAAAATACTCATGTTGTTTACATGGTGTCTTTAATTTAAGAAGGAATAACTTATTAATTACTCTATATTCCTCACTTCTACATTTTCGATTCGCATAAAACAACTGCACTTATTTAGTGTGCTTTTACTTTTTATTCAAAATAATCTAGGGTATAATTTGTGTTATTTCAATATTCCGTGACCTACCTAGGTATACTAATAATAAAACCGTAATGGTTTTAAAAATTTTAGCATACGTAAGTTTTGTTATAAAATTAGTGATAAAAATATTTACTTTTACTTTTGACGTGATAACGTCTTAAAAATAAATGAGTACCGGCGACATTCACCAAAAAGTGCAGCGTTACGGTGCAAGCGATAGCGCGACATATTTACGAGTATCTTTCTTCACGCATAGCATTACGTCACTGGTGAGTTCAAATTGAAAGAATTCGACTGACTGATTTATGTACTAACAAATTTCGACTTACTAATCAGAGCTGGCTTAGCTCTGTCAGCGTACCGGTTCGTGGATCTGAGGCTTGGATACCAACCGACTTTACAGATAACTTTTTTGCTTAGGAATCGAGTTGGTTATAAGATACAATTTATATAGGAAATTCATTATTTTTCTACGGGAAAAGTAAGTGTGGAAACCCCATGCCACTGATGTTTTTACTTTAAATTACAGTGATGTTGTTAGCATACTTTATAATAGGTAAAAGATGCGATGCCTTAGTTCTTGAGGTAGGTTTATCTAGAACAAACCACAATGTCTGAAACCTAAAGAGAAATCACGAATAACATTAACGGAGAGTCGGATCTGTGCAAAAAAGTAGCTGCCAGAATTTAGTCGTTTATATGAAAATCATGTGTATTTTGGCAGAGACTTGTGGCAAATCAGCACGTTTACTATTTTAATGGGACTTATGTAGCGTTAAAGTGCGAACGCAGCCATGGCAAAGTCTCTATGTGGTTTTAATTTGCAGTGAAGGAGCAGTCTCGTTAACTAACAAAACAAAAAATAGGGACCACGTACGTATTACGTACACTTTAGGTAAGCATCTTGGTGGTTCAGTCCCAAACACTACAGATACATTCCTTGCTCTGTGGTCCCAAATGTGGTTTTCGAATGTTACTAACAATTGCTACAGGTAGCTACGTGAGATTATGCTTTGTCTAGTTTTAATCGCAGTACTTAAATATTTCGTTTTCACTCTTAAGTAGGTAAACATTATAATATAGAGCCAAATAAATTCGCCGCTTATTCCGAAGTTAATTTTAATCCTACTAATATTATAAATGTGAAAGTTTGTAAAGATGTTTGGATATTTGGATATTTGGATGTTTGGATGTTTGTCCCTCCTTCACGGTCCAACCGTTGAACGGATTAAGCTGAAACTTGGTACACAGATAGGTTGCATCCAGGAATAGGACATAGGATACATTTTATCCCGATTATAGGTTCCCTTGGGACGAAATCAATATTTTGTTTATCGACTTTTCCGCGGGCGGAGCCGCGGGCATCGTCTAGTAGATAATAATCGTATGTCACTATTTGTTATGAGTTTAACTACAGGAATAATAATTCTCACAGATTACGTTCAAACCATGTTATGGTAAAATTGATTGTAATACTCAGTAATATATTTGACGTCCTAATCTTGAAATTAAAGTAGGACTGTATAATTAACGTACTGTAATTAAAAATCTTACAAAATTATACGATAAACAGCGATCAGATAATTATAAATAACTGTTGACGATAACTTTACCTACTGTCAGTTTATACAAGTGGTCGTAAGTTCGATTCCGATTTAATTTCTTACTTTTCTTTACACCAAAGGTTCACCATTCCCAAGGACATTTATATTTCTGGGAATATCCTACAAGTAACATTTGCTGAACTTCTTAGAACATTGATACATGATTAGTTCTACATTATCGAAATCTTCGTGGATCCTCAATT
>LGAG01000273.1:595117-621054 GCA_001278395.1 Lerema accius | reverse complement strand
GATTATACAAGTGGTCGTAAGTTCGATTCCGATTTAATTTCTTACTTTTCTTTACACCAAAGGTTCCCCAACCCCAAGGACGTCTCTATATTTGGGAATATCCAAAAAGTATCAGTCGCTGAGTTTTTTTAGAGCTTGAGTTTTTTTGATACATGATTAGTTCTACACTATCGAAATCAGTAATATCTTCGTGGATCCCCAATTACAAATCGTGAACTCCTATTTCTTTGGTACCCCAACAAAGACCTCCCTCAAGCCTCTCATGGACTACTAATGGTTCATTTAGACCACTTCGGGAATCAGTGCTTTACACATTAACTACAGTGCAACCGATAGAGCATTGGAACAGGCATACGGTCAGACGGAAAGGAAAGTCGTAGCAATGGTCTTGATGGAACCATTTCAGTGTGGAACCCTACAAAAAGAATGTTTTTTAATTTTATATCGTGTGTCATCGTTAATGAAAACAATTTTTTTAAACTAAATATAAACTTTCATCGGGGTTGGTTTAACTAGTCTGCATCCGCGTTAATTAAAAGTCGCTTAAATCAGACTTCTCTTGACATAGTTTGTCCGACGTACATTTTGTACAGTCGTTTATACAAGGGATAAGGGACAGGGAGCATTTAACGCATGCGTGTCCAGTAATAACGTCGAAATTATGAAAATACCCTCTCTGAAATGTTCTGTTACTTTACTTGGTATCTTGGTTGTTCCGTATTCAACTACAAACCCTTATATTTGTGCCTTCCTTTCATACGTCTTGGGCCTAACTTTAAAAAATTTAAGAATGTACTAGAAAAAAATGTCTTTACATAATACAAATGCATAGAACCATATGCTATATATTGTAATCATCACGTCAAATCAGTGGCAGAATAAAACATAAGAAAAGAAAAAATTGCAGCTCAAATAAAGAAAGGTTTTAGATAGTTAAATACTCTACCTTACTAATCCGATATAGATAAATAAAATGGGACTGATGGAGAACAATTTAACGATTAAAAGTTTGGTGATAAACAGTACACTGGTCGGCATAGTAACATTTACTATTCAATCTCTTAAGATTTTCCGGCTTTCACTCAATTATTCAATGTTCATTGCCAATATAAATCTATAAGATACAATAGAACTTTACGCCATTGTGTGATCAGTGTCAGTATCAATTTGGATAAGGTCTATTTACATTGATTATTCTGTCCACTTCAGTAGTGTTCGTCACGTATCGATGTAGCCCATCGCATTACGCTTTCCGTTACGTCATCAGATAATACTCGAGCGCCATTTGTGTTCTAACAACAGGATACAAATGATGGCGATCTCATGATTCGCTGCAAAAATAATGGATGGTTCGGCTTCTAAACATAACGTGATCAATCAACTCTCATCCACGGTGATGCGGCACGATTGACGCGTGATTGTTTCTGAGATTTCATGTTTAGGATTCCTTCCCAAAGTATACCAACGGGACCTTATTACGAAAATTCTGAAGTTCGTTCATTTATCCATCTATCTATGACTTCGTCACTAAGACCGTAAAGGTAGTCACTTGATATTTAAAAAATAAGTGTTGCTCTATCTAGAAAATATAAAAGTAATTTAAAGTGTCCCAGTTCCTATTTTGTTTTAATTTTTGCACAATGTCACGGAACCAATTATAATATACCTACTAGTCTGTCTCACAGTTAGCCGGTAAATGTATTATGCTAATCATTGACTGATGTTAGGAACTATAGTTATCACCTTGCTTAGTAACGATATATCCCCATACTTTTATATGTAGGGAAGTAAAAGATGGCTTTACCCTACCTTGTTTATAGTCGTGACGACATATTTCTAAGAAAACATGAGTATGATAATTTATGTGCACTTTTATGTAAATGCAGGCATGCTTATGTAACGAGTCTGGAAGAATATTGTAAAGAATATGTTGCTTACAAAGGATAATATTTCAGCAAATATTTTATACTATAAATTATTAGAACCCCGAGTCTTGCATATATCTTATCTCTTTGAGTGAATTGTGTTAAAGATGTTTAAGTGTTAACCATTCAACGTTTTTTGTGTTATTTTTGATTTCTGGTGTCACAACAAATATCGACTGGAAATGGAAACAAACCTCGACTCTGCTGGCACGGGATTGGAGTCAGATCCCTTAGCCAACCTTATACGTATTTTTATTATTATAAATTAAATCTTGCTTGAGTAAACTTGTATAAATTCTCGTAGGATGTATCTGTTTACTTATCAACTGTCAATACACACACATAAATTCGAAAGGAGGGTTATAATGCGGCTCATAAGTTGGCACGTTGGTTTTTTTAGAGAAGTATGTAATCTGGCGTCAAGTGATTGTTTGAACCAAAATTGATTCTTAAAATCCGATATTATTTATTTACCGGTACTTGTCACACGGAAATTTCCATATTCCCAAGAAAAAGAAATATGAATAAGGCCAAGGGAGGCCAAAAGCGGAAGCACAATTGACTTTCAAAACCTTCAATCTCCGTAAAAGAGGGTTCACCTACAATTTGCGCTGCAGTAATCGCCTGTGAGATTAACTTTTCCGGAAGATAAACTTGCCCTCTTTGTATTAAATTATGCCAAAACTTCTCGGATGGAAATGAGGGAAATTTCAGAAGTGCTAATTGATTGATATTTCATTTCGAGGAAAGATATTCTTATTACATTTCGGCCGTCCCAAGTGTTCGGCTGTTTCGTTAATGCAAATTGAAAAGTATCCTTTGAGAGTTTTCTCACTTAAGAAATATTTTATTCTATACCAGTTGTATACATTATTTGTAGGAAATATTAGGTACTAAGTATTTTTATAACAATGTCGATTTAAAACGACTCGATTAGCTCATTTCAATAATTTATATTCCGGTGATAGAATTTTTTTAATGTTATTTTTGCATTGCTTCGTCATGTAATCTTTTACCACCTCAAAACTCAAATTCCCGCTTACAAATCTAATCCTAATATTGCTTTCTATTTTCAGAGTAATGTGATAATATACCATTTTGGTTTAGCTAACAGAATAATTTATTATGTATTTTAATTGTAGCGATAATGTTTATAATTACGCTTCGCAATTCATGCGATGAAAAATATAATCATTTCTTATTACATTATTATCAAGTAATTATCTTGTAGCCAATATTTGATATAAAACGTTGTTTAAATAAGATTTAATATTTAGGGATGTGAGTAAAATATCTTTATATAACATAAATTTTACTCAAAAGCTCTATGAGAGTTCTAAACCTTTTTTATCAAAGCCCGCAACGCCCTACGCAAATGAGATGTCATAAATAACCAAGACCCTTAGAACAAACGTTTGTACATCACATTAAAGTCTGCTTTGTCCAGGGATAGTCATCAAACCCTTGCCCGGAGACAGGGTCACTTAGTACTCAATTATGTTAATGTTAAAAAGTTTCTGTGTTATAATATTGCTGTCTCATCCTCTATTCTTGTCATTTAAAATTTATTAAAAAAAATATTGAAATGGCTCGAGAGCTTATGAAAAGAATGTACGTATGTATATTGGTTTACGAGCTAGGGACACTAGAGACAGACTTATAATAGCTCTTGGAAGATTAGGGCTTAAAATTTTACTAAATTTTGCTAAAAAAGTTACAATTATTAGCTTAAAAACAAGAAAAAAACCCTCAACTAATCCGTATTGGAAGTGTGCACAACCCTGTCGCTTACGACGATTGTATGTGATCGACGAGGGTAATCATTTGCAGACGCGATCGAAAACTGGCAGGTGATACTGTTGTCAAGATACCTCTAGGAAGCAGACAAACTGTTAGAGTTATTGAAACGCCGCTATAGCAAAAGTCGTCCGCTATGGTGAGCACTTACTAAAGGTACCAACATGAAAATTTAAGATCTGAAGTACCTACCTGTAACGCTTGTGTGATATTCCTAGCGGGCAGATTTCCTTTTAATAAAAAAAAATATATAATTACATACCAGACGAGGAAAATTTGTAGCAGAACGGTTGCCAAGTCTTCTAGTAAAATATAAAATAATTAAAACGAAAAAAGACTGTACTTTGATGATCGGAAATGAAAAACAAAATCGACATAGGACATCAAAAGTGAATTCAGCACTTTAACCATTCGTTTAAACCAGATACATTAATACAGAACACAGCAGATAATCTCGGTTCAATTAACAATTAGTAGCAATTACATGCCGCCGCACTACTCGTGTAGTTCAGAGTAACATCCGCTTAGCAAATGTTGTCATTGAAATGAGAACTTAAATAGCTTTGGCGTCGGATATTGAATTATCCTCGGAGCGCAGTTATTACAATTAGTTTATTTCATAGTACATAGATAATATTTAAAAGTTACTTTTTATCTTGATTCCCCAATTCTAGTTAATTCTTGCTTACGAATTATATTGGCTAGCGTACTTATCCTACCTATCTGTTTTTAAATTTTTAATCATTACATATAACTGATTGTGTACGAAATGTAATCGAACTTAAAATTGGATACCCAATTGTAGATTGGCATGCTTTATATGCTATTGAAATTATGCGGAATAATTTTAACGGTTTTCACACATTTTCAGACATTAGCTGATACTTTCAGATGTATCTCCTTTGGATTCTATCGTCACAGACGAAGAAATATATACAGAGACTCTGGAACAAATGAGCATAATAGAAATAAACAACGTACTTATCAAATGATAACGTTTCCCGGTACATTTCACTATAGGGCGTGCTCTGTGACATACGTAAAATCGTAAAAAAAAGAAAAAAATACCTACTTAATTTTTTGTTCTGAACACTGAGTCTGTACATTTTTAGGTCTGAGTCATCTGAGTCATATCATATTATATTAAATAAATTGTATTAATATTACAAGTATGTGAAGTACCACGTAAGGTATGCTAAGCAAACGAGTATTTTATCGCTAAACAGTTTAGGCTATGTGTAGGCGGTTAATTCGATTGTCGTCGAGTCCTCTTAGGGATTCTATTGGATTTGTTCCGACAAAATCACCGGACCGTTTGAGCAAACTTTCGTCTACCATCCATCTAAGTTCGTTAGCTGTAAATACTTTAAAACTCTATTTGTACTACAGTACTTATTGTTTATACTTTATTAACCGAGTTAGGGACAATTCTAAACCTTTTAGCTACTTTTACTTTGAAAGAAGCCAGAATACTTTGATTAATCAATAATTGAAGACAGTTTATCTATTACACTCAGAAACCCACAAATTCAATAGAATTAATAAATATTTGATTTATTTAAACTGTATCAGTAAAATAAACTTCTAAAACTAAAACTCAATAAAAAAATACGCTCTAGCAACCAAAACTGCGAACAACGGCAATATTTTTGTATATTTTTACATTTCAGTATTTTCAACTTACCGATTAATAGCTTACTAGCAACTATTTGTAATGACCCAGTCCATTTTCTTTAACATTCTTTTTAACAACACGCGGCGCCACCGAAGTATTTCCGACTAAAAATTACTCAGTTAACAAAATAATAAGGAGCACTGTAACAAGACCTTTTAACGGGGTTTCATAAGCATTGTTTTAACACAGCCTGTTGTTAGACAACTTGCTAATTAACCGAACTTGAGTCATTATGGCGAATCGTTTACAACTCGTTTTTTGGTTTGCAACTCTGAAGTCGAAATGATTTAATCTGAATTTAAAAATAGAAGTACTCATAAAATTTTAAATGTGACTATAATTATAATTACATGTTATATAGCCTGGTAAAATAATATTGAGCTTATAATTTTTATTTTTAACTTTTCATACATGACGTATTTAGTTTAACCTTTATAAAGAGCGATGTATAAATGCGTTAATAGTATTAACATAAATGACTTGTAATGTCGTTTATATTGATAAACTTCCGACGTTCATTACGTAGTAAATTTTTAAGACGAAATGCATAACTTAAATTCAATTTTTGATTACTTATCGCCGCTCATAAAGGTCTAGACTCAGGGCATTCCCATATTGTGGGCCAAAAAAGAAAAGAAAGATGTAGAAATATTCAAAATTCTATTTCTGACGATCCCATGTGCGAAACCGTCGTTCAAACCGGAAACCACTTATTCCTTTACTACGAGCAAGTATCAATTCAGCGCTTTCAACGTTATAGTCACAATGGCATACCCAATAGTATTAGTAGTCATTGGGACTCGACTCTTCGCCTCGATAGAACAAGCCGGGATAAAAACGCAACGTGAGAATACTTGCAGAGCGCACCCTATTTTGTTAGTATAGCCTAGATACGAATACTTTTACAGTACCCAATAAAAGAATTTAAATATATGAAGATTTTAACAGAACATTTATTAAGATTAATCTTTTACCTAATGACTATTAACTTTTGTTAATCATTATACACCGACTAGGACTTTAATATAGCTCTTTATAATGTGGATTCCTCAAAATGTATTTATACATATTCATAATATCTTTTAGATATTATTTTGAATAAAAGCAAAATTAAATTATTTTTCATCCTCCTATATAGTTCATAATGAGATATTGAGAAACTACAATGTGCTAAAATCGGGTACATTTAAATAAAACTAGGTACAAAACAAAGACTATTATTTTATTTGAAATACTAAAATAACACATTTTACCTCTTCATTATATTCATAACAAAAATATTCGCTATAATCACGAAAGTGAATAACCCACAGGAATGTTTATTTTAAGTATTTCTTTTCATGTTTTTCGTAGCCAGTGTTCATTTTCTTTTCATTCCCGGCAAAGTAGCGTTTTTTTATAATACAACGTTGTTTGAAGTTATTTTTCAATGTTTATTTGAGTTTACATTTTTAGTAATTTTAAGGTAAAATATTCCTAATCTTCATACGATTCCGTAGAAAATTCCCTTACAATCCCCTTACAATTTCGTCGCGTCCGTTCGTCCGTTCATTCATCTTCGTTGATTGCAACTCTAAGATCCTTAATACTAGAACTCACAAATTTAACATCAATTTAAAAAAGTTAATTTGAAATAAAAAATATAAACGATGGTTTCACTTAACAGGGTAATTAAGTAATTAAGCTACTATTTACAATTTACATTGGCAGTCATTGTGTTGCGATGATGATGGATTAAAAAGGTACGTATTTAATTTTTCGCTTCAAATTTTTTTTTTATCAGTACTATATTAGCACAAACACACAAAAAAACTCAATAATTAGGAAATTTAAAATTAGGAATTATATAGATGCAATATATATATATATATACATATATATGTATATAGGTAGGTACATATCATTGTTAATTTCATAGACACGCTTAATGAAAATTCAAAAGGGAAAGCAATGCCCGATTTTCGTTACTCCACAATTTCTACCAGTTAACTTCTACCACAAGCCGCATTAAGAAACTTTGTTACAAGAGTAATGTATCATGAGAAAAGGATTAATAACTCTTTTATATAATGCTACCGCTTGACACAATCGTCAAACTGCTCTATAACATTTTCGCTCTCATGATACACCGTCGCATTTCTCGAAACTTTCACGAAAGTTCGCTCGTCATTGTTATTACCGGAGTTTCAAGCGAGCTTGATTGATGAGAGAGGGCGCCACCATCTATGGCGACATAAAAATAGCTGTAATCCGCGCTCAATTGCTTGATTATGGCTGTTAATCTCTCACCAAGATGGCAGCTAAAGCGCTCCGGAAAAACCTTTTTTATCGCTCCTGTTTTATTTGGTACGCACAAATTGTAGGCAATTCGGTCTACTTAACTAAATTGAAAAGCAGGATGTATATTTGTTCGAAACTTATACAATCCAAATACTATATACAAATACCAAATACAAATAAATAAACGTACGAAGTTAAATGAATTATAAGTAACTTGGTGTATTAAGTATTGACAAAAATCTACTTACGCAATTTTGAACGCTTTAAATCTTAGGAAATGAAGTCCTAATTCTTTTAAATGAATAACACGAGTATAAATAAAATGAAATATTCCATCAATATTAAAGTTAAAGGAAACTTTAAAAATAATAATTTTATTACCTATTTAATAAAATGTTTTATTACTATATTAAGTTATCTTCTTGCTAAGGTATGTTCATGTTTAATTAATAAAAGACATTTCTTAATTAACACTCTACTTGTATTGTATTACAATCAATTACAAAAAGCACATAGATGTATTGAACACAGAAATCGCTTCCGCTTTTTATGACCTGCCTCGCGCACGTAGTGTCCTCATATGTGAGCGGGTACAAGCTGTCTTCATATGTAAAGATATATCCTAGAATATGTATGAGATCCACGTCACATGAGACACTTAAATCTCCGTCTTTAAATTTACCTAGACTTTGAATTTCCGCAAAAGGTCGTTACACTCCGTTATGACCCTTATTTGTAGACTTAGATATTAATATTGTACTCGTATGTTTAACATTACTATTAATTATATTCTGTAGAATTCCTTGATGAGAGCGACTATAGACTATTCTAATCTTATATTACCCAGTGAACAAAATGAAGCCTAACTTTAGTTTTATTATACCGACTTTATTAGGTATGAGCAATAGACTTAGTCGTGGGTATTCCATGCATTAAACCGTGTTCATTAACTAGAGGCCGATTCCTCAAAGTTATCAGTTGACTATACATAATTACTATTCAAGACGCAAGTTTGTGTTTGCCTCAGAGATCCCATGAATAATTAATTTAATCCGTCTTTACAACTTTACTATTAGCCTACAAACTGATGTAAGCCACCATGGATACGTAATCTAAAAACTAACATTTTTATAAAATATCTCAGACAAGTGCTTGGAAACACTACTAATTTTGGTCATCCTTATGATACGCACATAGTGTTATCAAGACCTAGCTTTTGTTATTAAAGTGACGAGATTCAATAAAAATTCGACTTCAAATCTAAATCAGCAAATTAATTTCCTAACCATAAGGTGTACTCGTACGTATGATAAAACATATTTAATACATACAATCGAATGCTAAAAAGTAAAGAATGAAAAAAATAATACATAAAAAAATCAAAGTTGAGATTACTACTTCACAATACTCATACAATGCAATTTTGCATTATAGTGTCGTATCGCTAGTGAGCAAGAATGGCAACCACACAAAGAACTTCCTCTTCGATGTTGATTTCTGTGTCAGTAATCATACTTGCTCCGTCGCCTTTCAATCGGGAACAAAGCAGCGCGTGCTCTTTTGCTGCAATGTAATATTGCGTACTAAACACTATCCACTGAAATCAAAAAAGTATCGTCTCACGTTAATATAACAGTCTTGGACACTGATTAAAAACGAACAAGACATTCTTTTAGCAAATATTGCATCGCTACTAATATGAAGAAAGAATGATTAAGTACCAGCTAGCTAACTCACCAAACATGCAATCTAAACGTAATAAGGCTGTTGTTAACCAAACCGGTGTATATACATATATGCTGTTTCCTCGCGAAATCTGAGTGCTTCGTAAAAATGTAACAGTGGCAGCGGTGGGATCAGCGGATTGAGTAGGTACGGGTATGAACCTTTATAGATAGTTTGAAACAATCCCAGCGCGTTCGCAGCTCGGTTTACAGTTCGTCAGATAAGACGACGCGAACCGAAAGTTCTTGTTTGTACGATTAACGAAATAAACTGTTGTCTAGTTAGTATTCATGGCGCTATACTCATTTTGTATTCAAGGAGCGGACGAAAATGAAATATGGAGTATTCTCCGTGCATTTTGAATACAAGGTGACTACGCGATATCTACACCATTCTGTTATTGGGCGTTTTCCCTTTCGTCTCACGGTTTAATATAACGGAATACGAAACGTTTCAATCTTGTTAAACCATCAGTCATTCGGTGAAGGATATTTTTTCCACTTATGTCACAGCTTGACCGACAAACGCTACAAAATTGCAAGTTCCTCCTCTATTCTAACACTCTATGCCATAAAATCTTTAACACTTTGACTTTGCGAATAGAAATGACTTTTACTTGAGTGAACGAACGCTTTGAAATCGTTATTCATATAATATTTTACTTTCAAGCGTAAATAATTATTTGGAAGCCTTACAAAATATTATACGGAAATCGAATTGGAATATTACTGGTAAAATAGAATTCTACGAGTCTAAACTTGAGCACAAAACAGGAAGGTAAGGTAAAAAAAAATATATGAAAAGATTTCCAAAATATATTGCCGTTGCCAAAGAAGGTTGTATAGCGCGCGCAGTCGAGCTTTTGAAATTCGTACTTCGGTCTCAAAGGCTGCATGTGAACTAATTGGACCTAGTTACGTAAAATAAGTTTACAATTCCATTCCGCGGAAAAAATATTTATATTTATTTTCTTTTTAGCTGTATAACGAAGTTTAACGATTTAAACGCTTACACATCATGTTGTACAGGTTTATACTAAAATAGATACCTAATTTATCTTAAGGGCTGGCAAACATGTTGTACTGCAATGTTTAGAAAATTTGGAAATTACGATACTGAGATGGAAATGGAAGATAAAAAAATAACCTGTGGGCGAACTGATTGCCAAGGAATCAGATTTTAGTAATTACAGAAATGGTTTTTTTAGTAAACCTTATTTGTACGGTATAAATAAAGAAGAATATCGTTGTTTATTGTCCAGAGAAAAATAAACTTTTCCAATAGAATGCGTAGGTGTATTTTCATTCAACAAGCGATTGCTAAGTTACAACAACAATTTAATATTGTTGTTTTACTAAGAACGATAGTTGCCTTATCGTCCAAAGTAAGTAGGTATTAACTATTAATAAGTAATTACAAAAAACATTCAACTAATCATTGCATCTGTGGCTACGGGCCCTTTTGGATTTGAAAAATTAAAAAATCCTATATTAAATATATATGTATATTTAAGGCATATTATTTATATGTATTTAAGGCATGCCGCATATGGACCGTTTCAAGGCTAGCTATCCTGAGCTAGCTTAAAATTATTTAAGTAGGAGTAGAAATTCTTATATTAATTATCCCATCGAGAAACATCGCTAGCGGAACCCCAAATCTTAATTTAAGGTCAGGAATCCTGATCAGAAAACCGTAACTAGGCGGACAGCTATGCACATTATTTGTTAAAGTTTTCAAAATAAAATACTGAAAACTCAACTCTCTCAACGCAACGGGAGACAATGCGTTCTCTTCCATTAGAGGCACACAATACTAAGTAATAATATGAAAGTTTATTCTAATGTGAATCATTAGTACACACTGTAAATCATCACCCAGAAGACAATGGGATAATAAAACCATTACGTACAATCTCTGAGTAAAGGACGCTTTAATGAACCTTCTACAGTTTGAATAATATCCCTCTGTCTGCTGAAGATTTGTACCCGCTGAGAGACAATTTATGAAACAAAATGCCGGCGATGAAAAGTCTTGCATTAAAAAGCACTTTATGTGCTGAATAGGAAATTGAACGGTTCGACTATCAGTTTCAAAATAGCGATGTAAAAGCTAGACTTTATACTCGGATCATACATCACTCGAATCACGTAAAAAAAATTAACATAGGTAATCCAACATGCGAATTTGTGAAGTTTGCAATGGCTAATATAAACATCGAAAGGTTTTATGCACCTCAAAGATCCCCGACGTGGTGTAACGTTTCATATAATAATAATAACAATCAGTATACATGTCTTAATGTTAATCTATCCCCAGAAGCATAAAAGCGACCAACATACATTCACAATTTACCTAAGAGCCTTTGCACAAGTTTTTTGAACGAAACATTCATTTACATTGATACAAATTCACTTTTGAAGCTCGTTGCACTTGCGTTCGTGTTGTTATTTTAAACAAATTCCATCTGTTAACAGGCCGCTAGTTAGCACGTTTAAAAAACGATGTATGTAAGGGTCCTGTACATAGATTATTCCCACAATTACAATTAAAACATACCCCTTGACAGTAGAATCGAGCTATTTTACATTTTATGACGCTTATAATAACATTATTTTTCTATTTCAGGTACATAAATAGTACATTCTCACAGACATCTGAATTAAGTTACCTGCAGTTTATGTTTAAATTACTGAAATAGGAGAGTTAGCCCCTAAAGGTTCTAAAGGAAGATTTGAAGAAATGCTTGCTGGCTTAATTCTACGGTCTGGGTATTTATATTAAAAAATAAACTGTAATTTAAACACGATTTCCTTTCTTCACTAGAAGGTAGTACTTAGTAATTAACAAATGTTCCGGAAGCAGAGGCAATCTTTCCAAAGAGCCTCCAGGGAAATACCATAAATCGTCATGTGACACCTCATTACGACCTCAATTACTTCTGTAATAGAGGAATTAAGTCGCGAAAATCGATGCCTTTTAATTACCATTGAGATTTTAATGTCATAATTAATTCAGAATAATAAATTAAGATATTCTTGCTAGTTTTCTACATTTATTTAATTTAGGCTATAATATCCTTTTTAAAGTAACAAAGTTATATTTTTTGCGAATATTATTTCTTTGTTACCAAAACGAAACGAGGGCAGGTTAGCACCTTTCTTAAAAAAAAATGTATAATTTAAGAGATGCCGGGTTTCAATTCACATATAAATTCTAAGGTGGCGGTACCGTCAAATTTCATCAAACATCTATTGCTCAGAGTTTAAAAAAACAAATTAGTGAATAGGGAAAAAACTTCCCAAAGGAATTCGTCATTACCAAATTACAATATTGTGGATGATTACCGATAGAAACCCGTTAGATTGATTTAAATAATCTACAGGTTATAGCGGCTATACATAAAGTAGATACATTCTGCATTTAATAAGGAATGCCTTAAAGGCACTTTACTTTTCATATTAGATTATAGTCAGTGAAATGGCAGTGATTTTCAGAAGTCATTCAAATTCAGATGAGTTTAGTATTTCTTCACTCATTACAATAATTAAAAACCAAGACAACGTTTAAAACCAATTTTATGCTAATGACTAGTGCAAATCGAACAATGGAACTTGAATAACAATTTCAAAAACCTACTCAAAAAGCCACTCAAAATCCTTCATAAATAAGTATTAAAGGTACCTATCCCATTTTGCATTAATTAAAATTCTGTGTGGAATTTCCTTGTACGAAATGATCGAATAATTCCGGTTCCGTCAAAATATTTCCGTCACATTCAATGAAAAATCAACACGCACAAACAATGCTTGCAAACAAGTGCCATCCGAATCGCTTTAAAGCGAAGTGAGCTAAATGAAAGCCATTGTTTTTGCCCGACTGCGCCAAAAAGAGGGTAATGTTATAAAACCATGTCTTGTTATAAGTGTATGTATGTCAATTCCTAAAGCTCGTTTTAGAATTAAAACGGCTTGACAGATTTCAAATTAAACTTTAATTTCAACTTCAACATCAACAACAATCGTGTCTATTGTAGATAGTAGTGATATAGTTTTTTTTTTTATATTGGATCTTTTTTTTTATATTTAGCAGTTAGGTTTTTTAATGCCGAGTTATGCAAACTAACGCAGTGGCGACGAAGCTACGGATTACAGTAAGTAGCAATATAGATACACTGTCGATTATAGTTATACATGATTTTCAAAAAGGTATTTATTTCGGGTAATAAATATTATTTATTCTCCATAGACATAAAAGACTAGATATATATCTAACATTTTCAGATAAAACCTTGAATCCAAGCCAAGCTACCTTTAGTGTTGTGCCCCGCCTAAAGATTTAATACTCTGGTAACGTACCTACTAGGAATCTACTTAGTAAGGTCGATAATCTTATTCAAGGTCGCTAAAATGCACCATAAGTATTTTTACTCGTCTGCACCAGAAGGATGTCAATATGTTTTTATGTATGTCCATTTCTGTGCTAGTACATTATGAGAGTACATTGTACATTATGATTACATGACATTGTAAGTACATTATGAGTAAATGTACATTATGAGAGAAGACCCGAGCCCAGCAATGAGACAGTTGCGAGTTGTGATGCTTATTACAATGACGTATGCGTCACTTCGGTACTATTTTCAGCCCAAACAGTTTGACGGATTTTAACATTCGACTTTTCATTAGATTCGTCTTTTGTTTTTCTATTTATTAAACTTGTCTGGTCTAAAGGGTACAATGTAACGATATTAAACTTCTCTGTACCTCTATACATATAGATTTCACTGCCAATATTATGCTTTGTTTCAACAGCCCTGTTAAATTGCCAATTAACAAGCGGCGTAGACCACATAATTCATTAGTTACCCAGTTATGTCCTCAATAAAAAAATCTGTAAAATAATTTTATAATTAAATTAAAAGATTAGCATTTATTTTGCTTGATCAGATTAATTTGCTTTTTGCAACAACAGTTAGTTATAAACACTATCAACATTAACTGTAATCAAAACTCTACTGAATTAATTGAGCGGCTTATAAAGATATCATTATCAGTTAGTCAGCTGCTTTCTTAGAAGCGAAACGAAAATTTCTTCGTAATCATTATATTAATATTATGTATATTAATTTTCCCGCAGGAATTCTCTAAACTATGATAACAATTTAGATTATTTATTAAAATAGGTATACCTTGCCTCGTAATATTATATTTTGACCACCAATGCTTTGTTTGTTAAAATTATTAAAACAATAAAACATCTACAAAATTCTCAGTGCGCATAACCTAAACTGAAAATCGAAGTTTATAAATCGGAGGAAACAAAAGCACTTCTGGGTATAGTACTGTAATGCGTGCTTCATGAAATTTTAATTGTTTTAATTCCCAAATGCACAGACATGCAAGCGAATATTCACTCAATGTGAGCAAGCAAACGAGAGCTATTGTTTTCGTGACCAAAGTATCGACCGACGACACTGGCGATTACAGATCGAACGAACAGTCGGTGTATTCCTTCGAGAATACAATACAATACGTCTTCATCACATTTACATACATTCTCCAAGAGATATCTAAACCCAATTAGGTAATAAAATGCTTCACCACATCTACTTACTTACCTTACTTACTTATTTACTTACTTACTTACCTTTTCAAATTAATAAATTCACAGTCTAATTATATATCTAAAGAATGCACTTTACGAAAGACGAAACTTACAACTAAAATTGCGTTTGAAAAAACTATTTTGTTAAAGTACATAATTTTGAGTTATTTTATGGTAGCAATCAAAGTTATCGCAACTAGATTTGGCTATTTGGAAGCTAAGTCGGCTAGAATGGATAAAGCATTGTAATGTATCTAGTGCATATTATACGCTAGGGAAACAACATCGTTTCATATCAGTATCTAATGCAATACAATAACTAACACTGTGGTTATATAAGAATTTTTGTTGTAATTTCGACCATTAATGCATAATGGTAACTTAAACATCTTCACTTGGTTTCACAATAACATTACTATGATCACCATACATATTAATCATAATAAATATTACAGCCTACTTAAAAGCTTTTTAAGCTTCTCGTTGTAAGATTAATATTCGGATTCAGTTTTAATTTCAAACCTAATACAGCTTGTCTGCAATCTTACCATATTGCAATCATTTTGATCGATGTAAAGCGTTCGATGATAGATTTTGATTGATAACATTTTTCCGGTCCCCTTCGAAGTCGTGGGATACCTCCCTACAATTTATTAGAGTGATTTTGGAGAAAATTAAACCGTATTTAACGGATGTCTGATGTGACATTTATTTATTACTTGTTGTGCTTAGCTTAATACTGGATCATTAGGATAATTACTGATCAATATTTGCGGTTGGTGACCGAAATTACTAAAACCAAATCATTATTTCATCCCATTCATAATGTTCGAAATCTGTAACAATGTTACGTAAACAAATTACATAAAGTCAATATATGTATTTGTGAACCATTTTTATTTTGAAGAAATTTAGCATTATATACATTATATTCTGGAAGTTTTAATTCACTCGTAGGTAAAACTGTTATTTGTGACAAAAAAAAACATTGTCAATTTAAATGGTGTATTATTTTATTATTGCGTTGCACGCAACGATGATGCTTTTACAAGTTGAGGGGTTAATATAAAAAAAATATATGTCGTGTTGTTAACCATCTCCATGTTCACAATTTCAACTCACACAAAAATAATTGGCTACAAAGATCTCTACATCTTTTCCCGATTAAAAGTGATATTAAAGGCAAGTATAATCTATAAGAACATACTAAGATATTATGTGTATACAGTTTTAGTACAACTAAGGGCGGGCGCACACGTCCGAAATACTTATCAGGAAACAGATTCTGAATTCTAGAATCCTAGCGCACACATCCGAAATTTTCCAGATTTTGAATTTACACTAACAGTATGGAAAAGCATGTTAGAAAAAGCCAGAGGTAAGTTGTGCCGACGCAAACATTTCTGTAATATACTAGCTGACCCGGAAGACGTCGTTCTGCAACATATTATTAAATATGATTTTTACGTCTTGGGTTCGAAAAACCCAAATATCTTACGGACCCCTATTTTTTCTAAAATAAAATATAACCTATGTTACTCGTAGATAACGGAGCTTTCCAATGGTGAAAGAATTTTGAAAATCGGTTCAGTAGTTTTTGAGTTCATCCATTACAAACAAACAAAAATACAAATGTTTCCTCTTTATAATATTAGTATAGTATAGATATAAAAAACGACTTATCCCTGGCTCTTTCAGCCCCGCCTGTCAATTCGGAATCTGAAAAATTCCGGACGTTTGAGCGCGCCCTAAAACATTTATGACCAAAAAATTCGCTTCGAGTTTTCTAATACTCTTGCACTGTAAATAGGAACAGTTTTTTTGTCAGATGGATGATATACGATACGCAGAGGATTACCGATCCATTACGAGGCTTGGATCGAGAGAAAAAATACGTCGCTAGTCCCCACGGTGATAACATGGATTAAATATCGGAATACGAGTTACACGAAACAAGATAACTTCTTATTAACAAATCGATGATGTACTGTCAAAGACATAATCATTATGATTCATCTGTTTAACTGACAACGAAAAAGCTTGTGGATTCAATTATAAGATACTGAGTCAATATTTTTTTAACACAAGTTTTAAATAGTATTATTATAATGACAAAATATGCCCATCCCTACAGATATTAAATCTATGAAATCGGAATCATTTGCAAGCTAAGAAACCTATGCGTTTTAGCTACCACAAGTTTTAAGTGTGCAAATTCAAAGTTATGTTCACTGGAGCTCCCGGTACAATGAATTTCTATTAAAACTTTGTGCTACTTACCTATAATTTAACATTAAGTACGTCCATTTTAGTAGCCATTTTAAGACAACTATAAATTTACTTGCTATAATATATCATAGTATAATTTGTTGATTTCATAAATATTGCCCTTTAGTGTTTAATTATTGTATTCCACTTCTAATTTTACCCTCGGAAAATACTAATTGTTCCGATTTTTTACGTTATACATAATAATTGATACTTTTATTGGTATTTCCTTACTTAGGTACCCACATACATAAAAATATTTCAACATTAATAACACTGGAAAAGTAAACAAAAAACTAATTATTTTGACATCACAACTTAGGTATATCTTTCTACCATTGTAACTGTAACATTTTATTTATTAGGCCTATTTAAGTTTCAAGTCATAAAATGTTTATACCATCAAGGGGCTCACCACTGTTTATTACAGCATAATGAGTTCGTTTACCACCGTTTCCATAAAAATTCTTTATCTGCCATCGCTGAAAAAGTAATTCTCTTCAATCAGGCTACAGATAATGTGTGAATTATGCGAGCGAGCGTGAGAATGGAAGACGTAAAATATTACATAATGTGTGTTTCTGGGGCTTTGTCTCTTGCTCCGTTATTGGCTAAATTCCCAGTTTCATTTTTATTTGCTACATGTAACTCCCGTCTCACATTTGGAAGCCAAGCATCAGTCAATGTGAGTACGACGTTAAAAAAGTATTTTTCGTATTCTATAATAACCCTTAAGGACTTACACTTAAATGTAAGTCTTGTTAAATGATTGTTTAGATATCTAAATGCCTTTATGCACACAATTTATAAAACTGTTTTAGTATTTTGGTAACAATTTTGTATTTGAGTACGTACAACGCCTACGACATACATTGCCAGTGGAAGCAAAAAATTAAACCATATTCATATTATATCATGCGCGAGGCACTCATATACCCAAAATAGGTTGCCACGTGTCGTGAATGTCGTAGACAACAAAAAAAGTACAGACAAAGGATTAGTACACATACTGAGGTCAGTAATCGAACAATCTTTCACCTCGCAGAGAATCAACGCAAGACCCATTGAACGGCAGTCTGATATGTAACCATTGCGCCATATGGGTCGTCAAAAATGTTGTAATTACTATATTAAATATCCCTATAAATTTTAGCATAATAAAACAAAACGTCGCATTACGGACCAGCGTAACGTAGGCTTTTACATTTTAGTAAGTACAAATACCCATATTTTATTGTCACGGATGAGATGAGTTGAGTATTTTCTGAGTTCTGCATATTTGTAATGTACGCCGGTGTTGTTATCCGTTTTGCTTGTAAAATGTTTTTAGGCGTGTTTCACATAAGCGTGAAAGGTTATAAAAATTACTTAAACCAAAATTACAGTTAGCATGGTAAAAAGTCTATTACACCACGTAATAAGGACCTAGTTAAAAACAGTTAACAATTCCATGTATGTTTTTACAAAGCGAAATAAAACATCATGAGTTAGTTAGTATCCAACATTACAAATTTTCAAAAATTTAAAGGTGTCAGCTATGTAAATAAACGAAAATAAAAACAGTATATTACGCAGAATTGTGGCGCGTCTTAGTAGATTCAAAGGAGCATACAGGACTCTTAACTTGGTGATGTAAACCTGGCGTAAAATAGAAACTAAGTACCATGCTATGACTATTTCATACATCATCAAAATCCTAGATCAAGTTTTGCAATTGCATGGTAGGTACGAATATAAAATTTCTCTCACATAATCAAATCCAACTAATATTATAAATGTGAAAGTTTGTAAAATTTGTTTGGATGTTTGGTTGTTTGGATGTTTGCCCCTACTTCAAGCTCTAACCGTTGAACGGATTAAGCTGAAACTTGGTACACAGATAGGTTACATTCAGGAATAGGACATAGGATACATGTTATCCCGATTATAGGTTCCCTTGGGATAAATCCCATATTTTTTAAAACTACTCTTCTGCGGGCGAAGCCTTCGGCGACGTCTAGTAATTTTATATATTGGAGATCTAAAATCGCGTTTGCTAACATCGTTAGGGGTTAGATTTAAATATTCCATTTGATAAGTCTGTAATACTAAAATAATCATAATTACTTTTCAACGAGCTGGTAGCATAATTATTTTGAGTAAACCAGTCCAAAGTTACGGGGCTACTTGCTTACTAATTAAAATAATTGTATTACGGTACCCGAAGCGAAACGAGGCCGTGTTATGCTAATATTTGTCAAATTACTTAACGCAGGCGAGATTAAGAAGTTAAAAAGGTGCTTCAAATAATAAATTGTATAAATGAGTACCTACGAGTAATATAAAAATAAAGATAATTATTCATAACTTACTGGCTTACCTTGAAGACTTTTCCAATATTCTGTTCTGTCCAATATTCTAATAGTTTGATTGATCTTTTGATTTGTTTGTTAAACGCCAGACCGAAAACTAAAACATTTTTTTCCTGACTGCAAGAAGCATAATGTTTTTCGAGTATGTATTTGTCTATATCTATGGCACGATCTGCAGCCTAAAAGGCTTGACGGATTAACATTTTAAAAAAGACATTTCCATTAATATATACTAATTATAATATGGGTACAGATGCTAAGGAAGGGGCCTCAATAACAACCATACATAATTACGCCATTAATAAAATAAATCCTGTGTTCAAAAGAGGCGCATAAAGTGTTGCACATAAATCTTAAAGTGTTGCATTAGGAATATTGTATTAATTGCATTTACTAAAAGTGCGTAACTTTTGTTAAATCAATATAAGTATAACGCAATAGTAAAAACTACTGCCACAGCTAATAGCATTTACTATTATAAACACTAATTAATGTTATAGGTATTAAGAGTACGCTACAAATTTAAACCATCATAAACTGATATCAAACGGAAGTCAATCATACCACATTGTGGTTTAAGCCGAATAGCGTTGAGAAATCAATACAGAATTATAGAGTAATAATTAGATGCAAATTTAACCGGGAGTGAATATCGTTCCGCTGATTTAACTCTAGTATGGTTAAAATACTGTCAGAATTACACTTCAAACAATATAAGCGGCTTTTAACGCATTAATAAATTTTGACTCTGATATACAACATGCATTATATTTTGTTTATTTTTCAAAGAAGAAATATGATCAACATTTCTAATAAATATATGTTATCAAGAAGATTCAATGAACGTCGTTACAATGCCACGCTTCCTAAGCAAGGTAACCACAAATTATATTGAAATTTCATTCTCCTCGATACAAGGCCCCAGCTGAATTCATGTAATGAGAGTTTAATAATATCTAATATTGCGCAGGGAACCATCCGCATTGTATCATCATGCTTCAAGCTTGTCCAAAGGGCCTATAAAGTTATTAAAACAACCACTCATACCAAACGACTCGAAATTATTACATTTCCTTACAAAACGAACTGTGTTTTTCGTGTAAACTCACACTAAGTCACTTATGTACGGTAAAAATACCCACACGTCGACAAGTAATTGTTAAAAGGGTCGAATAAAAGGGTAGCGACCGGAACATACAAAAATCTTTGCTTGGACCTTTGCATTTCGAATTTAATTAAATAGAGACAACGAAGGCTTTTCTGTAAACATTATTATCATAAATGAATAATATGATAATTTAGTTTTGTAGGTTTTTTTTAACATTTTTTTTTCATAATAACCAGATTAGGTACTTTCCCCGTTTCTGTTTGTAATGGTAACCACTGAATATCTACACTAATATTATAAAGAGGAAAAATTTGTATTTTTGTTTGTTTGTTTGTAATAAATAAACTCAAAAACTATTAAACCGATTTTAAAAATTCTTTCACTATTAGAAAGCTAAATTATCTGCGAGTAACATAGGCTATATTTTATTTTAGAAAAATAGGGGTCAGTTAGATATTTGGGTTTTTCAAACCCAAGGTGTAAAAAGTCATCCAAATACAGCCATGTTGAAAAAATATACAACGGGTAGTCATTTATTTTAACCTAAAATATACACCGAAGCGAAGCGAGGGCGGGTCCACTAGTGGTCTATACTCTAGAACTCACAGATCATTTTGCAACTCTCAACTCAGAATTTAAATTTTTGATGCGAGTTCCGAACGTTTGTATCCAGCCTTATAATGTACTTGATTTAAAACTGAATTTCGGACTCGTCTAGTCGATGAATGAGTGATGTGTAATCACGGGCGTATACTAACGATTACTAATCGCTCTAAAATTTAAATGAATTTTATTAACTCGACTAAAATTGTGCACTATTCTACTCGACTAAACTCTTAATGTTTAGTCACGTTTAGTTACTAAATAACATGGTACTCTACTAAACTGGCCGAGTCTGAACAAGGCTTCAGTGACCTTGTCAAAATGAGCCAGTGGAATTTTTCCATCCGTTATAAGTTTTTTCAATATGGCTAAACACGTCAGCTATTAGTCACGTCAGAGATTTCATATACGTATTATAATAACTTGTGATAGAGTGATTGAAATAAAATAAAGCCTAAGTAATATCTTGTGTTAAGGATAATGAATATATTTTACCCATTGTCCTGTTATATCAGTAGTTTTGCCGTGATGCTCTTTAAAACACACAGACAAACAGAGCCCTCCCCTCAACTTTCCGTTTTATTCTATGTATAGATAGATAACAACTTAGATGAAATCTCTTATAACCTTATCGCTTCTGTCAATCTCAAGCTATATTTTATATTAAATTAAACAGCCAGGCGCGGTCGGCAGTTGAATGGGTCACCGCCAGAACAAAATTTCATAAAAAATTCCGTCCTTTCGAGGGTTCGTTAATGAAAGAAAGGAATCAATTCCCCTAAAATAGACGGTCATATTATAAAAATATTATAAACAAATTAAACTCATACCATACAAATACCAAAGTTACCAAAAGTAAGAGTTTTTTAATCTTAGTGGGGCATTACTAACGATTATCAATCGGACTACTAACATTTATTACTAACAGCCACCAGTACCTAATAACCAACTAACAGTCCCCCCCTTATTCTTACTCGAAGTTTGTTACGATGCCGCGATGTCTTAAAATCATAAAATAAAACAAACCTATTTATTTTACAGCAATTAATTTTTAGTTTACCAATTAAATAGTCAGTACGATGTTAGCTTTTCTTTCGAGTATTTTTCATAGAAATTGTAAATTAATTCAATCATAGGAATAGAATAATAAACTTTAGTCATTGATAATATTATTATGTAAACAATAATTCATGCGTATTCCCTTTTGCTTGCCACAGTATATAAAATAATAGGAATTTCAATTACAAATACTCTGGAACATGTGATATAGGTAAGGTATACGCATGAATAAATATGGCACGAATATGACTCGTACATTTCTATCCAATGTGGGTACTACACGCACGAGCCTCTATGTTAGCTTTATTATTTTGTGTCACTATTTATTGACACTGCAAAGTATAACATGGGATATGAAATTTATATTTAGCTTCTCTTAGTATATTTACCACATTATGACGTCATTCACTATTTTCATCTGTAAGAATATTCCAATCTAGTACACAGCAATAAAAAGAAGAATGCCTATTCTTCGTGTCTTCTCCAAGTGCTGACGATAAATTGTGTGGGTCAGGGCTTCATAAAAATATTGATGTATGTGTTAATAAATAAATAAAAAATTGTTTGCAATCATAATCATAATATTAATATAACTATGTACGTCTTGTAGGTATTATAAGATATTTGTACAAGTACTAATTTAATTTTAGATATTAATTATGAAATATTAGTGATCGTGGTTACGCCCATATTCCTAGACCGACCTCTTTTTGACATTTTCTTCTAAACTTTGTATGTCAAT
Organism: Lerema accius; assembly: GCA_001278395.1. Classification (NCBI taxonomy): domain Eukaryota; kingdom Metazoa; phylum Arthropoda; class Insecta; order Lepidoptera; family Hesperiidae; genus Lerema; species Lerema accius. The sequence continues at coordinate 597,914 of LGAG01000273.1, read as the reverse complement.
TTTTTATGAGTATTTTTTAGACTCAAACCGTAAATAAGCTTGAAACACCATAATGAATAAATGTTTCTTATTCTCTTTCAATATAGTAGCCTGTGCAGGTTTCCTCACGATCTTGTCCTTCTCGAAAGCAAATAATAATTAATTTCTAATAAGCAAATAACTTTTAGAAAATCAGAATTATGTGCCGGGTTTTGAACCCAGGAAATCTGGTTCGGGAGAACAACTGCGTATTATGAATACATTATAGATCTTTTATTTAAATAAATATTACCGATACTGTTGTTAATACTAAATCATTTATGTATTTGGGCCTTTATTCACAATGGCTTTTAATTGGAAATCAAATCCGTCATTTCAATTTATTACCGACAATAAAGGGAATTGCTAATTGGTTACTGGAACCGAAATCCTTTAGGAAATAAACGGTATACTTAATTTAAATGTTTTATTCAAGAAATATTGTCTGGTTTTAGATGTCTAAGAGTAAATTGGTGATTCATAATATCATTAGATAATATCGATATTGATTTGTTTTTGTAGGTATGCCATTATAAAATATTTTTTGACCACTTTTTTTCTTTTTTATTTTATTACCTATACATTTTTTTTTCTTTTTAATCTTTATATACAGTTTAGAAAAAAGAACTTCTGCAATCTTTTAGTTTTCTATTACCCTTCTATTATCCTGACATTATGAATTATTATTGTATTTTATATTTGTACGTTATTTTTTCTAAGAGTAAGAGAAAATAAAATTTTAGTTTTGATCAACAAAAAATTAAAAATCGAGTAGGATAAATACAAAAGCACTAATATAAGTTTAAAGGTCACGTAGCTAAACGAAGCGAGGTTCGTAGGAAGAGTAGTTTTTAATAAATCTCCAAGCCAAAGGTTAAAAGTCGACGGGAGGTCTGAGTTCGGATCTCCGCTAGCTCGTTCGTATATTGCTCGCTCGCTTAACGTGCAGTTTATTGAAATATTTCAAATACCGTGTAAATGATCGGCCTCAACCCGATTTAGTTATGTGGTTACAAAGAATTTTCGCTTTAGCGGCGCATTTATATTGAAATAGATGTCTACATTACTTACTTACTTACCTTACTAATGTATGTTAGGTATGCGAGGTAGGTATTTTAAAACACGCACGCACATACATAAATTTAAGACGCATACGAGCAGACAGAACCAAATAGCAGAAACAAACTATAGCTGGTGTGAAATAATGTCAAAAATAGAGAAAAACCGGCCACGTGCGAGTCGCACTCGCGCTTGTAGGATTCCGTATCATTATTTATTAAAGATAGGTACTTACTTTTTTAATATGTTCAAGTTTCTACCTGTTAATTAAGATCGAGTAAAAAATTGCTTAAAAATACGATTGTTGTATGGGGACCCCTCCTTAATATTTTAATTTACTCTAGTGGGAAAATATTGATGTCTTTATCAAGAGTGTTTACTTCGTTTGATGATAAAATGAGGCGAGGGTTTTTTTTAATTCTTTCTACCTTGCTCTCCCCTACTGGCAGTAGTAATACAGAATCTGACAAATTTCGAAGGTCTGCGCCAGGCTTCTATAATTCAGAGTCTGATTCGTAATGTGAATTCCGGACATTTGTGCCCACCCTAAAGCTAGCCGCTCCCATCCGGTTTTTTTCCGTCTGGAATCTATAGTGACGGAGAACAGTAAGTAGTAAAGGAGAACAGGGATGAAATTACACGCACAAGTGCCCTTATAATCAAACTAGAATATAAACTACTTAATAAAATTGATGAAGTGTCTGATTGTAAAATAACCGCTTATTACTTAATGTAGGTATACGTATGTATACACGGTACACATACCTAAATATTTTATTTTTTTATTTTTGTCTGTCTGTTTGATCCGACTAATCTCTGAAAAGGCTGGTCCGATTTTGACGGGACTTTCACTGGAGGGTAGCTGATGTAATAAGGAGTAACGTAGGCTACTTTTTGTTTCTTTCGTCTCTGCATAGGTTTCCCGAAGCGAAGCGAGGACGGGTCCACTGGTAATAAATAAATAATAAAATGTAAGCGCAAAACCTGCACACCTGAGAGTTCTACATAAAGTTCTCAAAGGTGTGTGAAGTCTGCCAATCCGCACTAGGCCAGCGTGATGGACTATGGCCTGTACCCCTCACATTGTGAGAGGAGACCCGAGCCCAGCAGTGGGACAGTTATGGGTTGTAATGATGATGAAAATGAAAAATGATGAAGCGCAAAATATAAGCCAAAATTATGGTGAGTCATTTTCAACGTATGTTATATTAAAAAAATTAATATCATTTATTCATGTAGATATTAATGATAGGTACATAAATACACGTAATTTTTTTAATCTACCCCCGTTTCGTAAAGGTGCTTTAATATGGACGAGAAAAAAGGGGAAAAAGTCGCCCGCAAATCTTTTAAAAAAAGAATACGATAGAATTATTAACCGATTTCAAAAAAGAAAGAGGTTATCAATTCTACATGTATGTATGTAATATTATTGAAACTGCGAAATTTTTACACAGGACTATCTAGAAGGGCTTTCTAAACAAATATACAAATTTTCATAGATGTATGTATGTATGTATGTATGTATGTATTAAAAAATTAGTATGTGGGTATGTTTGTTTGTTTGTCCAAGCATAGCTCCGAAACTAGTGATCGGATTTGAGCCATTCTTTTTTTATTCGACTACACTTACTCCAAATTAGGGAACAGTATAAATTTTATCCAAATCGGGTCAGTAGTTTCTGAGATATGAAGTAAAACGTGTCACGGCATAGCCAAA
>LGAG01000273.1:563925-578172 GCA_001278395.1 Lerema accius | reverse complement strand
TAGATACGTCCTTTGAAAGTCAGAGTGTCGCCATCTATTATTATATTCCCAACAATTGGATTTCATCATACACACTACCTTCTGCCAACGGCTTGTCCGGCGAAAGAATTATTTTAAGAAGAAACGAAATAACATCATTACAGCCAAACATCTTGACAAACATTCACATTCCATACAAAAGTATTAAATAATTAAATAAATATTAAACTAAACTTTTATCAACGTTAAATACGTTCAACTATTTTGATGATTTTAAAGTATAACGAGTACTCACGATCTATTTATTTGGCACCGATATTTCGATCTAATTACAAGGACCATGGTCACAGCGAGACTGGGGTGGCTGGCGGGGAGAAAAAATATTGACAGCTGAACATTAGTGACAGATAAACCTGTGAACTTTCCGTCTGGTCCGTTTTACGTAAACATTCTTTTTCATCATTTCACGACACACAACACTTACGGTATCTACTTGTATTGACTACGACATTGTTTTTCGATGACATAAACTAACCACTGGATTCCATGTTTGAGATAATTTAAACCCATCCTCCCTGTTGAAATTTTTGGGGTGTTTCTTGATTTCTATGGCCTCCCTTACTAACCGTGGTATGTAGGGAAGTTTAGTTTTTCTTAATAAAATAACAGGTTACACTGTTGGGCCTTACGGAAGAACTTGTTTCAAATAAATAAAAAAAAATAAAAAAAAATAATAAAAATAGATCGAAAGCAGTTCGTTTTTTGCTCTCCTTACATCGAATTATTGTCTCCACCCACAATTTTGACAGTTCCCTTCTTTAAATAACTGAGCAATAAACAATGTTAATACGTGAACAATGGTTTTAAGTGCTGTTAGGGTAATCTACCAACTTGATTAGCTACTCGTAAATCTCGTAACATCATTCTAATGAAATGCTGGCGAGGACGCGTTTTAAAATCCTCTGAATTCTAGAATTAAAGCTTTTTAAAATGTTTTCATTGCGTCGACCTTAATATTTATTTTTCTTATCGTCGCCGTCCTTTGTAACTAACCATTGACCTTCATTTATCTCGGCCCAGACGCCAGCTCGGCTATCACTTTGATGTCTTGTTCTTGTATGACAAAGCTAATGTCTATCTGAAACTTATTTCAGGGATCCGCTATTACGCAGGGATTACGCTACTGAATATTATGTATTGAAAGTACTTTCAGTAATTGTTATTTGCAAAAATGTGCAATGTAATTAATAAATAAAGCCAAACACATAAACAACACTAAACACTCACAGTCCCACATGAAGATTCAATAATTAAGATTTAATAATAATTCGATCCGAGGGTACAATGTACAACATAAATAGACAAAGGACACATATACACACCGAGAACAGAACTTTCGATTTCTTCTTCTGCTTCTTTGCAACCCATAACTGTCCCACTGCTGGGCTCGGGTCTCCTCTCACAGTGTGAGGGGTACAGGCCATAGTCCACCACGCTGGCCTAGTGCGGATTGGCAGACTTCACACACCTTTTGAGAACTTTATGGAGAACTCTCAGGCGTGCAGGTTTCCTTCCTCACGATGTTTTCCTTCACCGTAGCAAGTGATAATTAGTATCTAATGCGCACATAACTTTTTAAATTAGAGGTGCGTGCTGTGGGGTTTGAACCCAGGATCTCCCGTTCGAGAGACCAACGTTCAAACCACTAGGCTATCACTGCTGTCAGAGACCAACGTTTAAACCACTAGGCTATCATTGCTGTCATTTCGATTTAACTTCTCCTAAATTGCGTTAGTTAATACTTGAACGACTCTTATACGTTACTTGTTTCGTTTTTTATAACTATTTTTATTTAAAATTAAGAAGCCATACAGGCAATAATAATAATGATAATAGCGTAGTGTTATATTGGTCATACACTTCAAGAAAAACCATGTAACTACGTCACCGACCTGAATGCAATAGCATAAAAGACAACCTTATAATGCCTTTCTCTGTTTATGATTTAGTATTCATGCTGAGCGGACGGAGTATTTTAATTAAAGCTTTGTCTATTAAAATCGTTTTAGTTGAGCCTACTTATTATGATAATGAAGAACTTAGTTTGTAGTTTAATTTAAAAACTAAATTTCGTCTCATTTGTTTATGTCCAGTAATAAATATACATTTACTTTTAATTGGTAATGGATATACTATTTTTATATACATATATCCGACATCGATGTCCTATTTTTCATTTATTTAAGTATTTTCAATAAAGCTTTTTAAATGGAAGTATAACTAGGTATGTTATGCCTATTTTATGTAAGAGATATTTTTGTCTATTATACCTACCCTTATTTATATACTTCTAACGATTTGACGAAATACCTACTCTACGTAGAAATTTCACAAACAATGTTTTTGTTAAATTAATTTCGAATTAAGGCACCCTTTTTACAAAAGGCCGGACTTGTTTCGATATGTTAAATGTTAGTACAAAACGAACATCACATAAATATTTGTATTACAAAGCAGTCGACGCGGAAAGTCTGCGTGTTTCGGATCGCATAATTAGTTTTGTTTCACAAGCCTTGTCCCAATTTTAATGTTGTTTTTTTTGAGCATGTAATTATTTGAAGTATATATAGCTTAGTAAGTAAACCTTACTAATTTTCCCTAGGGCAGCGTGGTAGATAGAGTATGAATGTTTTAGGACTTCTCTATTAAAAAAAGCCCCATTGTAGGATGGATTAAAACCTAGTGTGGATTACCGTAGATTAGTCTAATATTAGCGGTATAGTTGTAGATAATTTACAGTCAGAACTACATGCCGCATTAGCGTTTTTGTAAATAAACAAAAGACGGTCATGGTCGGACCGCGGTGTCCAGAATAATCTGTATTGAATCATACATTATCTAACTAGCTTCTTTCCCTGTATTCATCGTCTTGAATTTTATAACTGTATTTTAGATTTTGACTTTCACAACCTCATTAATAAAATAATCTTAATACGGGGATGGTTTAAGTTGACGCGAGAACTAGCTAATCCTACAGGAAATACATGATAAAAGTACTTCCTGCTTACTCCCTGCTTGCTCACATTTATTAGTATTGAATCCTATTGGATCACTGATAAGACATTAATTAAATTTAATATAAATGTTTATTAATAAGAGATTCAAACTCCATGTTACTATCAATAATTAAAATCAATACCTAACTGTTTTCAATAATATCTATTGCGAACATTAACATTTCCAAACAGTAATTCCAATTCATCGAATCGTTAGTGTATACGAAACAAAGGAATAAAATAAATAATCTTTATTTACATTTTGGTATTAATTTTCATAATGTTATTGTTCAGTCTCTCTCTATGAAACTACGGGCCGTCCACTACATTCTAGAATGTTACTTATGGTTTTCTTAACGTCTCAGTACTGGCCTAACTAACTACCATGAAACTAGAAACTAATTTATTGGCAGTTTACGAGCGACAATAAAGTTTAAATGTACACTAGAACTCTAGAAGTACACTTAGGTACAGTAGCAAGTCTAGGGATGGCAATTATACTTAATAATAATACTAATAGATTTTACTAATATTAGAGCCTTATCAAGTTTCTTTACGTTAGTAAAGAAAGGAAAAAATAAGTGATAAAAGTTGAATCTTCTTTACATAATGAATAATAAACAGTTGCGTTTAATAATATTTAGCAAACAGAGCTCTAATTTTAAATAGTGTTGCTATAGTAATTTAAAAAGACCTATTGTACGAAATCCAACGTCTACCATGGAGTAATCGTGACAAAAACGAGACCAAGACGAAGGGACGATCATGATGAAATTATAATTAATAAGTATCTGTCCGATTATTTGTCAAAACTTAAAGAACTATGATACAATATTTTAATATTCCCACACCCCTATTATTAATGAACTCCACGTGTGGACTCAGCAAACTTTGTATGTGTCTTGCCGATAGTTATAAATTGAGTGGCTCGCCATACGCTTCGAATACCTCCATCCTCCACGTAGCTAAGAGTATCAATATTGCAAATGGCTTTTAAATATAATTGATCGAGAGAACGATGGATTTAATTCAATCAATTTATGAAAATTGTTATTAAATGCTACGAATATTAATTTATTATTTTAAACTCCTCGGGTTCAGCAAACTGAGTTTTGGATTGTTAACTGAAATATAATCAGTATCTACAGCAGCTTTAGAATGTAGTGCTCTAGTAAATTTTGAGTTTCAGGTTTACTTTTCTGCCTCGGCATTTATTTGCTGATGAAGAAGGCGTTAGTATTCTTGCCCTACGGTAGGTATTCCAGACATTTTAATTAGGTCATCTACTCATGCAGCTACCGCCAATAACAAAATATTTTTTGAAATTTTTACGAACTCATCATGTCTTTCATGGATTGCTGTTACAAAAAGCTGCTTATCTGATGATAGATTTTTACTGTTACTTTTACTTACCATACGCATTTATTCACTGCGTTTCTGGTACTTTTAATAAAACAAAAATCATTTGTTATTCTGCTACCTACATATTATAGAACCTGATAGAAAGCATTCAATTTTATAGATGAAAACACTTGCTTAATAATTTTGCTAAATGCTTCTTTTAACACATTGAAAATAAAGAGCTTTGATCCAAATTGTAGTTCGAGTTCAATAATAATAGTAGCTAGAGGAAATTATAGTATTTTTTTTAACTTTACCCAGCTTTACGTAAAACTTGTAACGGACATTACACATTTTCACGTCATTCACACTTTTCCAGTAATGTTTGAGTGACCTCATTAATTCAATATCGCATATGCTTAAATATTCACAAAAGCTGCTTAGAAAATTAATGTTTTCCTTCAAAGACAAGTTACAAAAAACGAACTACAGATAGTTGCTTTAATGTACTTCTTGTTACGTAAGCCAGCTCGTCACTGATACTTGCAAATGCCTCATTTGTAGGCATATCATTAGCATCTTGGTCTCAGGAGTAAGTAGATTATCTCATCGTTAAACTATGAATTATAAACATGTAAATTACTAGCCAAGGTGTGTGGCTAACTAGAACTCAGGTTAACTGGGTTGAGAGTGAAAATAAAACGCAAATACTTTTATAATTAACAAATGACCAATCTCGCTTCGCTTTTAAAATCTTTTCTTTTTATCCCGCACAAACTGAATTGTATCCTTTTATCAAATGATCCTAGATTTTTTTTCCAAAATTAGTTTATAGACAGCTAAATCGATCCTATAGTTCACGCCTAACCGAACACAGAGAGACAGACAAACAATAACAAAAAACATTGTTTTGATCTCTATTTCGATTCGATACCAAATACTACTCGTACCTTCATAAAATTCCACAAAATATTCAATACAGTACGATATTAAACCCGTCGTACATAATTTTATTACTATACTAAGCTTATAACTTGTTTGTAATTCTTAAGTCATTTGATTTTTCAAATACAAAAAAACGAAAAATAAACTTTTAATTGGTGTTGAGACTACATTAATGAGCGGAATGTCGTCGTCCTTATTAAGCAAAGAAACTTGGATACCAATTTAAAGTTTAATGGCTATATTTCAGATTTACTAAGAAATATTTTGCCTAGATTATAAAGAAATCAACGAATAATAGAATACACCCTTAGCAAAACAAAAAACTATTTAATAAAAACAACACAGAAAAGTATAATAATACAATCAATACAAAACAGAATGCAATACATTTTACTTTATAAGGCACTTAAAAATATTACTTATTTATAGTCAAACTTACTGACAGAAACACGCTTATTAAAATAGACACTCCACAAGATACTACAACATTTATCACTAACAAAACCACAGAGCAAGGAATGTATCTGTATAGTTCTTTCTTCCGTGAATAAAACCAATGCTCAGATACGAGTACATCTAATTTATTGTCACAGATAAAAATACTATTGATATAACAAGGTTTCAAGTAGTTATTGTAAAACCGAGATAGAAGTCGGAGTACTCTAAATTGTTGCGGTCAACGATTTGCGTCGTGCAATCCACAAAGCTCCTTAAGGTTATTTAATGAATCAACATTGCCTTTCTCGCTCCAATATGCTCCTTGCAAAGTATCTATATAATAAACTAATTGTACGATTCAACTTTGAACCTTTTCTCATATTATGATCAACGTACAGTTTTGTAATTCGGCATGATCAGAGTTTACATCAAAGTGTTGTAGAAACCCTAATTTTGATTAAATTTGCATGCGTCCTTATCGTCTTCACAATAAATTATTTGCTGTCTTATTTGTACTCTAGAAACCGGTTTTGTGTTTTTATACGCTAGATATTTAGAATCGATCTGCTTTTTTTTTGTTTAATATCAGAAACAGACACAAACAATATAAAAAATGCTTCAATAAAAGTCTATAAGCAACAAAGTGTTTCAAACTAGAAACAAAATTGCAAACGTGTTATATTCAAAGCAATAACTAGGTACAGAATTCCTTTCAATAATATCATCTGAAAAAAGTACCTTTACCAGTATCGCTTCATAGCGTTCTCAACTCTCTTCAACCTTAATGAAAAGTGATAAAAATACTCATTTAATGCGCGTTGGAGCTCCCCTACATCGGGTTATTCATAGTGAACGAGCAAAGCGAACTTACGGGTGCAAAAGGGGTCACCTCAGTCGGCTGATCACCATTTTTCATCTCATTAGCTAGCAGACCTGTCCTTGGATAAGCATAGAGCCTCATTAATCCTCGTAACCCTTACGTGTGGTGACATTTAATTTTTTATAAGCATTAGGGGCGATATATTTGCAATAATTTAATTTGTAGCTTGTATTATACATTTACCGTGTACTTCGATATCCTGACCAGGTATTATATAATATCTTTTGGCTTACAAAGAAATGTGTTAAAAGCTAACTAAGTTTTTTCGGTGTCTACAATATTTATAACATGGTAAGAAGTCTGCACGCATCGGATCAAATTTATTTAAATCCTTTCAAAATATATTTTTTTGTCGCTTCAATTATGTAAATGAGAAAAAATTGTTTGCTAATAATTGACTTGAAATAATTTCATGCGTTCATAAGCTGAGAGTGCTAAGTTTTCAAGAACTGATTAAACATTAAAAACAGGCGTAATCTGTAGTCCTTTTGGTGACTGTACTTTTTAACCTTTTCTCGATGATAAATAATAGATATTAGTTACTATGATCTCGTGCTCGGCATGGCCACAAATAGGTTAAAGTCAAGAAGCTGAGGAAAAAGGAAATTAATGTAGACAGGTTTTATGGAACTTGTAATATTGTTTGCCTTTGCGTCGCTCTGCGCCTCTTAAGTTATAAAATATAACTTTCCCCACATGAACAATAGTACAGCGGAACTACATCATTGTAAATGGGTTTAAGAAAGCTATATTATATCTTTCGAAAACTATATTTAGGGAAAAATATCTTTGTTTTTTTATTTGACTAGTTGGTCTACCAGATATAAACTATTATGAATTTTTCGTCACAATTAAATACTATTTTTTCATTTAAAATATTTGTAGACGTTTTATTCGTTTTTACACAAAGTTATGAGATGCAAAAGGATAAGATACGTTTCTGCTCCTCAGATATAAAACTAAATCCCCTCAGTGAGCCAATTACAATATTCAAATATAACAAAAAATACAAACATAAAAGTATTAAGTTTCATCAAAGAAATAAAAACAGTTAAATATTAAAAAAGTACTCTCCGTATTCTGCGATTTTAAGTAAGGATACCTACCTACCTAAGCTTATGAAGAAGTCTAATAATAATTTTAAAATCTTATCTGGACAGAAAGTAACTTGGTAGAGTTCCATAACGGAAAGAAAACAATGAAAAGTTTAAAATGAAAAGTTCATTAATTCCTTTTTCAAGTTATGTAAGTTTGTAGCAACTTGCACAGCCATGTCAGGAGCACAGAGTTTCCAAGTTAAAGTTAACTTTGCCAAGGAAACTGTAACTATGAACCGGCACGAATATCTTCCGGAATTTCAAAAGCATGATATGCTTAATGACTACAGTTTGTAATGACTATAGAAATTAAGTACGCCTGAAGCTTTCTCTTTTCACTCGAATATACCGGGCATGATTTTAAGCTGTATGTGTATGTATGTATATGAATGTTCATCTGTTCTCACCTACGTAGTATACGTGTTTTTGTAACTGAACTCCTCATAAACGGCTGGATCAGAACCTGTTGTAGAAAATATGTGCAGATAGAAAATAGATGCAGAACAAAGTCTGCCCGGTCTTCTAGTTTAACATAATTTGATAGATAAGGTATTTTTTGGAAGCATCTCATGTTTCTTTTCGTTATAGGCTATGTAATGTCACATTAAATCTCACTCTAAACATCACTAAAATGCATGTAGTAATGATACCATGATTATACAAATAAAAGGGCTATAAGCAAACTTTAAAAAATATTTTGCTGTTATTAAAAACTTTACTTGCATTTAATACTTTTTGGAGTGAGATTTTAAGTAATCAATTTATTTTATTTTTCTAATTAAGCACATTTCTTGTAAACGTTAAGATAACAAACAAAAATATGAGTCACCTGATCCTAAGTATCATTGATACCTATAAATATCCGTTATACTCAAACAAAAGAGGATAGAGGAACTTATTGCAGGAATTTAAATAGTAGGTACTATACAAATAGTTCAACTTAAACTTAACATTAATTCAGTAATTCAGTAATTCAGTACAAGTTACACATAAACGTACAATTTTCACTTAAATCCCTACTAATATTATAAAGGCGAAAGTAACTCTGTCTGTCTGTCAGTGTCTGTCTGTCTGCTACGCTTTCACGCCTAAACCACTGAACCGATTTTGATGAAATTCGGTATGAAGATAGAACTAAACTTGGGAAAGTTCCGACCGAATTACACGTGGGCAAAGTCGCGGGCAGAAAGCTAGTGTACAATAATTCCTTTAACTACTTCAGTCAGCGTACTCCTTGATCTTCGTAAATCTGTAGTGCAGTTCAGTACAGTTCATGACCCGATGCTAGAAAATGGATTGGAATCGTTTAACATTCCAATAGCCCAAGATGGATCGAAATTGCACCTTTTGTGCAGTCCTCTTGTAAGAGATGGATGGATAAAGTAGGTAATATAAATAAGGATTATATTTAAAACATACCGAATATTAGAAACCGTAAAACATGCCCTTAAGTAATATATATGCCGTTTTATGTAATTGCCCAAAAATATATTCATACAGGCCAGTACATTTTAGGTATTTTATTGATTATTGGTCTATTTTTAATTGTCTTTGTAATATTATTGGTGATAATCACCTAGTTCTTAATATGCATACATGGCTATGAATTTAACTAATAAGAGTAAAACCAAGTACCATTTCGAAGCGTGATTACAATAAGAAAAAAATGTATAAATAACATTATAAAGAAGTTCAACTCATCTAACCTAACTTTGTAATTAGCTGTTTGGAATTACCTTTCGTATTTTTGCTTCGAAAATTTAAGAATAAAATATGTTAAATTAATGAAAATGTAGTTACAACTGCTTTTTCTAAATTTCACAACCCTTTCGGTCTGTTAGATCTAATTATTATCAGTAGGTATTATAACTACGTCTAAATCTTTAGAGAAACCTTTCATCTAATTAAATATACGCGTAAAATGTTATCTCTACAGTAATATTTTAATAGGAAACATTTGTGTTTTTGTATGTACCATGTGTTTTGTAGGTACCTATATTTGTAATCTTGAAAAAATTTGAAGCGTGGGCGGTTCACAAATTTTGCTTAAAATTACAAGATTCGTAAAATCCAATCCGGGGATTGACCACGCAGATTCTCAAAACGTGTGTAAATAGAAAAGCAAAACAATTTGGGGCGAATACACGCCATGGATATCCTCCAAATACTAGCGAAATGAAATGTAATGGCGTCGGTACAAATGTACGCCGCATATAAATGGCATTCTTTATGTGGATAACGAATCACCGAGTGCTACAAATAAAATCTTCCCGGAACGCTAAAACATTTTGCTCGCTGTTAAATGTTTAAACTCAAATATTTGTATTAGAGTAGCGTATACTTTATGTTAAACTACCGAGTCTGGCAACTTCGTTTTGTAATATCGAAAATGAATCATTACTTTTGAGTACATACTATTAAAATTCCATATAAAAATTAAAATCGAACTTTTTTAAATTTAGAGGGTGGATCTACATTTAAAAAATTAAGCCTATGTTACTATAAATGTGACAAATTTTATGACAGTTCATTAAGTTAAAATCCGTCAAAACGTTAAAAGCGTTTGAGCAGTAGAGCGTCCCAAATTGGAGCAGTTGGATAATAAAATAGATATTTCAATACAAACGCAGTTATTGGTCCCTAGATTCCATGAAATATAAAATGACACATTTAATTTTTAGAATTTTTTTAATCGTCGAAGTACCTACCTAATTTCAAGGCGAGTAAAGTATTTATTTACGCGGCTACGTATAAACAGGCTTTACATTTACATTTCCACCAAATTAAAAACATTAAGAAAATTCAACCAGCTGATTAATATAACAATCTTTTTTGTAATCTTATACTGCAAAGATTAATTATTCTAGGTTCATTTTTGTTTTATTAAATTAGCCACGAACGGGGCTTGTTACGCTGTCCAACTTTCATAGTAGCTACCTACTTAATTGACGGCTGAATTCTGAGTAAACTGTAAGAAGAAAATATTCTATGGATTTAGTTATTTTTCTGCTTTACAATTTCAATATATTTTTACTACAAAAAACCTATAAATAAATACATTGGTGTCTACTAAGAAATGAGTAAGTACATTTTCCCGTAGCCTTTTTGTCTGATGAAGTAATATCCTGATATCAAGGTTATTGAAGATATCATACAATATCTTTATGGCCCAAAGAATAAATGATCTATCATAATATAGATTACGGACAAATGTAAGAGATGAAATTCGTTACGACACAACTTTTATCCGCACCCATAGATAGCTATCATGTGATCATAATAACGGATTTCATAGTATTTTTTATGGAAATGGCCATCAAATGAAAAGACGTAAGTACTTTTATTAAAATATCAGTAATAAAACAAAATGTACACTAACACACATCGTTAGATAAGTTACATACTTACATGAACAAATCACAAGTAAAGTGCACATAATACGATAGGCCCCGTTGATATGTTAGATGTTACATCCGCGTCTGACTGCCTGGCATATTTAAAAAGTTTATAGTCTATCATTTGACATAATGAGCTATGGACGAATTTTGACCACGGAACTGGTTGAGAACGGGAATGATCACAGAGACCGAAAACAAAAATTGTAAACTTAATCGAATTGTTACTCCACTGCAAATTAAACCCAGGGCCAATCAAACGGCAGTTAAGCTCGGCAATCATTGCGCCGTACTTAATCTAACAGGGATGCCTTAACAATCAGGTCAAAGCATTATTGACTTTGACCATGCATACCTGATGAAGATGTAAATTGCCAGGATGTAATACAAATTATCTCTGACTTGCACGGTAGGCCATTCGAACGGGATGATTGGAAAATTACCGCTCTATATCACTCGACCGGACATTGATTGTGATTGGTTTCCGCGATATAAATATTGGCTCATATCTCACGGTTGAAAATTGCAGCGCTGCAAACGAATCTTTCTTGTTTATGACTTATGACCAAGTGCTTCTTCGTTACGTTTAAATTAAAAGGTTGTTTTTAATGTTTAAACAATTTGTTATTCCGTTACATTTTGTTTTTCTTCTTTGCGCAATATACAAGTTTGAGAAAGTCATTCCCCGATATCTATACGCCTAAATTTTTTAAACTGATTTAAGGCGCTTACATAGCTAAGGTTGGCTAACACTAACAAGAATCTCAGTAAATATCAGAGATTTAACATGCAACGGCAGAATGACCTACAATTGAAATACCTATTTTTCATGCAAACATTTTTACTTGAGTAAAGATGCAGGCAATCGTCAGAAAACGCTACGCTCTCATTTATTAGATCGTATTCTGTATTTAAGAAACTGAAATCGCACAATATTTGCCTATCGCATAATATTGTAAATCTCTGAGTTAGCTGACAAATAAACCCGACGACATGATTCATATAAATGACAACAAACTTAAATAAATAAATATATAGTTCAATATTAATGAGTACAGTGCTTAATATTTTAAAGTTAAAACAACAACATGGTTTATATAACTGTTAAATGTTGACATCGGATTGCATATATTGAAACAACATATCTATCAGTCAACTAGTTACACATTTTACTTGTTTGTTTCACTGCTACAACTGCTTTTAATTAAGAAAAATACAATGTTACGAGTAGGCTTATAGTTACACGTTTCCGAACAATCATTTTGTCTCTGATTAAATGTCCGAATATATGGCGCTTGCTATCGAAACAACGTTATTCAGTAAAAATTCTAGATTTTTCATTGAAGGGATAAAGCAGCCTTACATTGTAATAATATTGATATATTATAATTGCAATTATTATTTTCCTTATTTGTAAGTGATTGGCTCTCCAGCTTCTGACATTCCCTCTTTAGTATACTAAATTCCTAATAATTCCGAACACTACAAAGGATCCGGACCTAACTTTATATAAAACTGTCTGTCAAGAGCAGGTGCAGATGCAGGTACGATGTTATCATACAAAATACGTCACAGTTGACTTTCCCACAAACTTGTGCAGGCCAAAGACTTCATACTTATCTCTAGCCTATTAACATAATAATTTGCTATTGAATTTCCTTACTTTAAGTAAAACAGTTACCCACTTTTATACAGTTATTGATTGTTAATGTTTAATTACCTTTTAAGCATCGCTGAGATTTGAAAGTCAATGAAACGAAAAAGCAACAGTAACAAGAGACAGACACATAAATTACGTGGAAGAAAATGAGATAGGAAGTATTATACAATGTTTCTACTTGGCTACTAGATGGCAGCACGAGAGTTTCATACTAGCGACATCTATTATCATGTTAGTAATACTATTTTTTCAAGTGTTAAATCTTGTTTTGAGTACATACAGTGTCATCTATTATCGTAACCTAAAATAATTTTTTAATGGAATGAGTAGTTGGGTGTTTTGTATACAATATCACTACATTCGTCTCATTAGAATAAGACAAAATTTTTGACGGTTTCACTTCTACTACGTTTTGATTGCACACATTTTTTTATTTCCTATTAAAACAATCTTTGCAAGCCGCAGCGATAAACGTTAGGCATTCAACAATACAATGTTTATTGAAATAAATCGTTGGAATTCAGAGCAATATATCAGCCTGTCTGGATATTGATTGTAATTGGTTTCCGCAGTATAAATATTGGCTCGAAACTCGCGGAAGGATAGAAATTGCATGCCCGCATGTCGAGGATGCTTTATTCACCACATGGCCCTGATGACTGTTTGCACAAAGTTTCCAACGGAGTATCATAAAATAACGATGTATCATCTACCACCTATAGTTATGTTCATACGAGTATTTTAATGGGTAAACGCGGGCTTCTCGTTTCTTTTTGTACGTTGTTGCCTTGTATGGTGACGGGCAACGGTGACCCTTTATCTGATTTTTCGTTTGTATTTAAATAAATTGTTATGAATAGTTGTCACGTTTGTTAACAAACCTTACTTTTACTCCGTAGATACACATACTATTGTCAACCAATAATTCAGTAACTTATCTATTTAAATCTACAGTAGTGACTTAATAGAAAATCGATAGAATAATATCACGCAAAAGGTTTAACAAATTGGTGTTTTTGGTTTCCTTTTCGTCCAGTTTTGAACGATTTGATCGACTATGGTCATATCCATATATCATAATTAATTTATTTTATGTCCACAAAGTCGATTCTGGTTAACAAATGAATAAACCAAAATTTAACATACGATTATTCAGTACCCGACATCAGCTAATTCATACGTAAACACATTTATGAAACTTTTCACTATCAATAATGTGTTTAATACAATGCTATTATATCAATCGTTACTAAAAACAAGGTGAGTTTCAAGTGATTTGTGACGCATGAAGACTAATTATAGACAGAATAAAACACAGAAATATACAGGATAGAATACTTTTTTGAATTTAATAGCATCGTCACAATCGTAATCCATTACTATCCTATTGCTGTTTGGGTTTCCAAATTGTATGTAGCAAATGTTGGCAACTAAATTATTAACTTTAGTAATAACT
>LGAG01000273.1:523274-545152 GCA_001278395.1 Lerema accius | reverse complement strand
AAGAAATATCTACCTTGACCCAACTTAGTCATTTCTAAGTTCGTTTTGAAGTTTTATTTTCATACATTACGACACACTACAGTTAAGGTTACTTGTAATGATTTAAAATAACAGTAAAATTATTTCATTTCTGGTCTACGTTTCAATTAAGAATGAATGAATGCTAATATATTCGTAAATTGTGGCTGCAAGAGGTCTTCATTACAATGGATAAAAATCTGACAAAGAAATAAGGAAATTTAATCAAGTCAGTTTTTCAAGGTTTCGTGCACCCAATGAAAAAGCGAAATAGAATAGGATCTCTGGCGAATTTGTTTATCTGTTTGAATTCCTGTCTGTCTCTGAGTGTATTTAGTTGTATATAAATAAATATTTTGGTCAAAAAAGTCATCCGTTAATTAATTAATAAACATAAACAACATAATTGTATAATATTTTTATTACATTTGAGAAGTACATGATTGAAATGATTATCTAAAAGCTTTGAAGTACGCATAAAAATTGTTTTTCCTAAGCGAAGCCAAACCAAGTTTCCTAGTATGTAAAAGTAGCATTACGTATGTACATAAAGGCCTAAATATTCCCATTATTGGACCCTTGACCCAAACATAATTTATATAAACATCTGATTACCACGTTCACTTAGCCGAGGCGCATGTGCACAATAAAAGCAAATTGCTCGGAACATGGATGTCCATCTCCGCAACTTCGCAATAAATATTGTTAGGGTACGAATAAAATTACAACTCAAGGATATGTTTCTGAATCCTATACTGTGTATTTGCTTGTATCTCACAAGTTATATGGTTGCTTACGTCGTGAATTTATTAATCGTTCAAAATAAGTCGACAGCTAACAAAATAAAAATGTTTATGACACTTAGTCTTTGTGTTGGCTACTAATTCCTCTAATAATCCACGGTGGAGAAGCATGGTAAACTATGCTCTTTAGGCTTCTTAGTTACGAGGGCCTTTAATGGGCCGTGGCCAGTGGCCTGTAATGGGCCATTAACGGGTAAAAACCATTTTTTTTTATCGACATCCCTACGTATTTACGAGCACTTCATTAGCTTGCCAATGTCAATATTTTTATCTATACCTACCTAATTCTGTTCAGTTTCCGATGTCAATTATATCAACAAGGAAAATTTCGTGAATTTCTTAATAAAAATTGTTTCAGATAAGCTGAGGTTAACCTACGTCATCCTGTCGACAGCAGTGGTTACTTCAGAGAGATAGCGAGGAGGGACGCCCACAGAATACTGCGCCATGATAAACATAATTATTATTAACTATTAGCTGACTCGGCAAACTTCGTACCGCCTTAGAATCAATAAAAAAACAAAATTTTTTTTTCAAATTTTTTCACCTTTACATATTATTATTTTATATTTTTTACCTTTACCCTGGACTTCCAGAAATAATCAAAACCAACGTTAGTTAAATCGGTCCAGCCGTTCTCGAGTTTAAGCAAGACTAACGAACAGCAATAATTTTTATATATATACGAATATAACTTAAATATAGTATAGAATATTATTGAAAATACCCTAATAACGACTTGTAGAGGATGACCTCTACAAAATTAATTGTGACCACTTACAATTTTATGGATCCTCTTTTAGGTACTGTTCTCTGCCATTTAACTCATTTACGAGTAAGTCTGTGAATAGATTTTTTTTTAAATGCTTAATTTTTTTTGAGAATCTTTATCTCAACAAATACCATAAAAATATGTTTTAGATTTGTCAGTTTTTCACTGCAATCATCCCATTTATCATAAACAGAAGAAATAAAAGCTTTTAAAAAACAGTCATGACTCCCTAGTTCTGAGTATTCACAGAATTCAGAGAACCCTAGAACTGCCAAATAAACTGCATTTTGCTTTTGTATTTAATTGTACCATTTTTCCTTAAACCGGCTTTTGAAATAAACCCGGTTAACCTACATCATCCCGTCAACAGCAGGGGTTAATTTCAGAGATATTCGAATGGACGTTTGCCATAAATAATAAGGTAAAATATTATCTTTATTATATTAAAATTTTACTTTGTTTGGAAATTATTATTAGGACAGATTAGTTGAAAACGATCTCTAGTCGAGAATGTTGGACTTGAAAGTTAGAATAGTTTTACTAGTTTCAAAATTTCGTGAGCATTTCTAAGCTTCGAAGGAGAAGTTAATCCATCGGCATAGGAACCGTATAGATCATAAATAACTGGTGTTAAGTCTTCGCTGGAGAATTCGCAAATTTTTGTAAAGGTTTGAAAAAATTCGTATTATGATTGCAATATTATGTGAAAGTTACTTTATGTTACTTAAGAGACTCTTATTTTTATGCCGTTATTCTTAGCAATCACTAAGCTATACTGAAGCAAATGTTGAAATTTATCTTTAAAACGAAATACTCTTTTAAAACTTTTAAATTCTAATACTTATCCATCAACTACGGGTCTTTGTATGCCAATTAGCGACAAACAGTGATACTTTCATTTGGCGGGAAATGGTTACCGGCACCCATGCACAATTAATAGCAAAGACACCTTACCATGAACCTAATTAAAAAGCTTTGATATTATCAAGTTAGAACAACCTACTTAAAAAGTTGTGTTAATATCACGAGAAACTTAACAAGCAAAGAAGCTTCTCTAGAGAGAAAATCAACACCGAACACTCGATTGATTGAGAGAGTTTCAAATTGGGATCTATTCGTCTAAAACAAGCTCAAATTCGAAGTCTTCTTATTTAACACGAAGACGAAGTTTAAGACGTTCGCGGCAGAGGCTGCAATGTTTTCATATTGGCTTTGAAACTTGAAAATGCAGGATAACCATACCTACTGTTTTGAAATTCCAAGTTCTTGAATAACATGTCTTTTGTTTGAACGGCAGTGAAATGTAGATTCTATGCGCTGTATTCTTTGGAGATTTAAATTGTTCGTTGTTATATTCTCACGGATATTTCTAACTGGTACTAGGAGAAACTGTACGAATTCTTCTCTCAATCACTCACGGCTTTATGAATAGGTATACGAGCACTTATCAATTTTTAAGATTAATTAGACAAAATGATAAGCCATCGTCACTTCCTAGCAACAATTTAGACATCCCCGATGTGTTATCGGCGTAGAAAATAAGAAGGAAAGTATGTAACCAATATTAAAGTAATGTTCAAATATTTTTTGGATTTATATCCTCTGTATTAAATAGGTAAGTAAATTTAATTATTACGTCACCTCAATTCAATAAATAATTGAATTACAA
Organism: Lerema accius; assembly: GCA_001278395.1. NCBI lineage: Eukaryota > Metazoa > Arthropoda > Insecta > Lepidoptera > Hesperiidae > Lerema > Lerema accius. The sequence continues at coordinate 541,890 of LGAG01000273.1, read as the reverse complement.
GAGAACAGAAACTCATAGTAGGAATCTACGTGTCAATTTTATTCCAATCCGAAATCTCAATTGCAAATAACCAATGATTTGAATCCGATAAAACCCGAATGAAAATCGTATTATCTTTGTTTAGATTTTCAAAACCATATACATTTGAAATAACAGGCTCCGAATATAAATGTAGACGTTACGATTTGCTGAAATGATTACTTTCCTTAGATTCCTAGAAACCGTAGACCTTTTAATAAAAAGAAATGTCGTGCAAATATTGCTGGTGACTTAATGTCCGTTTACAATATTTATATTGGTGTTATTTTATAATATTGGTTTGTTTGTTACTATTTAATGGCGTAAAGTCCGTCTATTGTACGCTTTTATTATAAAAAAACTTAAAGAAATGTTTTCCAAAAAAAACTGCAATTCCAAGGATCTTTTATCCACCATTAGCATATAGGTACTTGCTATACATTGTCTAGGCAACCTTTAAAATGCAATTTGTTACCGGACTGTGCCAGAAGGAGGGTTTTGTTTTTGTGCGATGTTTAGCCATTTCTTTGCACGCTCTGGAGCTCAAACAGCTTGACCGATTTCAACAAGTGCAGTGTCATTTTCGTCTCCATTTTGGGAAAGACAGGCTATAATTATTATATATCCTATCCTACTTAATATTACAAATGTGAAAGTTTGTAAAGATGTTTGGATAATTTATAAGTCCTTCACGCTCTAACCGTTGAACGGATTAAGCTGAAATTTAGTACATACATAGTTTGCATCCAGGAACAGGACATAAGATAGATTATATCCCGACTATAGGTTCCCTTGGGATACATCCAATATTTTTTTAACTTCTTTTCCGCGAGCAAAGCCGCGGGCATCGTTTAGTACATTATATAGATAGCTGTGAATATATTATATATTTTTTGTTTTTCTCTTTATTATTATTGATAGTATTAGAGTAATGGGAGTTCTATTTCAGCACGCATGAATTCTATGGATCGACGAGTGGGCACGTGACGTCGGAAGATTGTAAAATTGTTATTCTAACCAAGTTGAAGGACCCGGACGGAATTACGAAATGTTTCGTGGATAAAAATAATACCGGTACTTTTTGTTAAATAAGCGTGTTTGGTGAATTTTAAACTTTTTTCAATTGACAGGCAAAGTCTACCTTACCTAACAGGCTTTGTGTCAGAGGCGGTTATTATTATATCACGATAATTATGATACAGAATCGTAATAAATGATAACATATTGTTTTGTAGTCTCGTGACGGTTCCAAGGGATAATCAAAGGATATTTAAGGGATGTTTACTTTATCGGAGGAGGGGGGGCTTTTTGCCCCACCATTTGGAGGGGCCGCGCAAGTGGCCAGGCACCGGCGGGTTCGCGGATGTGTGCGCAAGCGTTCCCGCGTTCCCGCCATATGGTGCGAGGAGGAAACACGGTCAGGTTTTAGTGGGTATACCGCAGTCGCGGGGAGTCCCACATAACCACTCGCTCCCCCTTCGGGCGGGTGATTTCCTGACGTTAAAAAAAAAAAAAAGGATACTTCAAACTTCGCAGCGGATTAAATGACTACAAAAACATAAAATACAGAAAAAAACGGTCCATATGTTGACCGTATATTTCCAATGACCTACTACCACTTTGAGGAACTCCATAGGTAGGTATAATGCCGTAAGTATTTTACAAAGTCGTCAAAATCTTCTTCGCCTGAGTTTGCTCAACTGGAGCGCGAGTGAGCTGGTAATGAATGTTACATGAGCTTTGAATTGAGAAGGGATGAGTAGGCGTTCGCTCGTTGCTACCTACTTTTCACAACATAAGTTGAGGAAGTTACGAAATCTAGGAATTTAACTTAGTTATGCAAACATGCATTGAAGCTAATACTCGTATAAATTACCACATGTTCGTATAAAGTCGAATGTAGGTTGTACGAGTTTTGTCTCAACGCAGACCAAATTAAACGTGAAGTATGAACTACGTTAATCTGTAGAAGCAAATATTTAATTTAACACCCGGCCTCCTTTTTTCGTTCGTGTCACTCTTGTCAGAGCGGTCGTGGTCGTCATGATGTAGCAGCACCCTGGGCAGATATTATTTGGCTCACGAGCTCTCGCCACTTCTCGCGATTTCTGGTTAGTCTTGTGCATTCATGCAAGGGACCGCCCACTGCAGATTTGATTTGGTCCATCCATCGCATGGGTGACCTTCAATGTGGTCTTGTGCCCTCGATTTTCCACTGCTACTTATTGATATTTATTCATATTTTTCACTTCACTAGGCCCTCAACACATACTAAGGATCCTGTTCTCCTACTAATCAAACCTAAATAGTACGATCCAAATCTAAAGTTTGAAGTTTTAAGTTTAATTATTTTTAGGCATTATAATTAGGCACTAAGAGCACCCACCTGTCTTCTACTGTATGTTGTGATTTTTGTAACTGGGTATCAAATAGTTATTTAAAATTTTAATATCCTTTTAGAATATAGTATGCTTTGTGTTTTAGTGAAAACTTTGGCTTGCAACTGTTTCAATTTTCAAATAACGGTAGGTGAAGCAATGAAACGCGTGAATGACATGACATAAAATGCCACCATTTTTGTTTCGTTCGAAATTTCGTATTGGTTCGATCCCGGCCGGGCACATGTTTATGTGACAGATAAATGTTTGTTCTCGGGTCTTGCTTTGTAAACACTGAATATTGTGTTTCCATGACACGATTCAGTGAATTCTATTTTCCCATATGAGTCTATGAATAGGTATAACTTACTAACGTGTAATATCGTTTTATACGATTCAAACATAGTATTTGAATTATGTGTAATTAATACTTAGAACCTAAGGACATAGGCTTGTGTATGAAAGATTTGACGATGCACGTTTCATCGATACAAACGCGCGGTCTTAGCGTTTTTCATAACAATCATGAAAGCAAAGAGGACGTATCAAAAACGCTCGTCGTCGGCGCGTCATCGTGTTGTGAGTATTCTGTAAAAGATAACTAATTTTGAAAACAGATTTCTTATATACCAACAATATACCAAACTTTTTACGTATTCCCAGTACGTAAAACTCTTTTTGTACACACTTCTATATCATCTTGAAAGATTTAACTCAAAGAGTTTCATAAAAGGCCATAGCGTGAATTTATAAACTCTCCTGAGCTACGAAACAAATCCTTTTGTTTACCAACGCTGTATTATTTCGCATGAAATAGCCTTGTTAAGCACTTCCATGAATATCCTACTTTGTTTCGCTTTTTGGCAATCTGCATAGAGCGCTTCATGAAACAGCTTAAATTACAAGCTTTTGAAGATGAATTAAAATAAGAACGCTATAATAATATTCTGCTTTTTACAGTCGCGTCATGTTATTCAAACTAGCGTCGGCACTTTTGTTTACTTAGCTTAATAGCAGTTGAATTTCAATGAAACCTCTTAGCTTGGTTGATAGTAACCGAGTGCAGTTCCCGAGCAGGGAATTTAAATGTTTGTTAACGGTAATTTCAACTTGATTAGTAACCTATCCTTAACCAATATTACGTTTAAAAGAGATTTGCTGAGGAGTTCTTTCGCCATTTTATCAGTAAAATAATAAAGCAATGTTACGAACGGTAGTAATCGCCTTAAAAAGACGCAAGCCACCAAACTATGCGCTTTCCTGTGAAAATATCGTTTTTCAACACCTATGTATGAACACGATTTAATAGGTATGCGACGTATTTAATAGCTATGCATTCGACAAATAGCTTTTCGTAAAGTAATAGACAGATTATGAAACCTAAATAATATATTTGCAAGAAAATCACATTTGTTATGTCCTATTACTCCTGCCAATGCCCCTAAAATCCGTACTTAATATTTTGTCAATAGATTTGGGTCTGGCAACTGTATTCAAAACTTATGTTATTGACCCCATGCGAAACATACCACCGCGACAGGGTCAGGACTCAGACGAAAAAATATATCTACCTATAAACTAAGTTTACGGAACAAATTATTGTAGTTAAAAAAACGACAGCCCGTGCTCTGTGACATACGTCAAATCGAAAAAAAAAATATGACTTAATTTTTTGTTTTGAAAACTATACATTTTTTTAGTCTATACATTTTTTGGTCTAAAATCTTAGTATCTTAAAATATGTGTACACTATGCCTAAGAAAGGTTTATGAAGCAATGTTACAGAAGCCTTATGTTATATGAACAAAGCGAGTGCTCGCTACTAAGAGCTTGCATTAGTGCCTCTAAAATTTTACAAAAGGATTTCCAGTCTTACGTCAGGTAATGTTATATCAAGGAATAGTAAAGTACCTATCATGTTTGTTTTTGTTAAATAGATATATATACTTTCTTGGTTTTAATTTTAAGATAAATCTACGAGTATACACTTATTCATAGTCTCTAAGTCTGCGTAAAGTCTAGTTTTATAACTAAACTAGAAGTCGCCGGCCGCTCCGTCCGCGTAATTTTCCCGTTTCTGGAATATTTTTTTTGTTGTTCCTCTCCGGTTCATCATAGCGTGATGTTATATAGCCTAGAAACGGTCATAGCCCGGCGGCTTGCGTCGATCCTAAGCGATCGACAAAGTTAAGCAACTGCGGGCGCGGTCGGTAAGTGGATGGGTGACCGCTAGTGGCAAAAATATCTTGAGCGTTTCCGTGCTTCGGAGGGCACGTTAAGCCGTCGGTCCCGGTTGTTACCATTAGATGATAATCGTTAGCCATGTCGGAGGCCTTTGGGTGGCATAAAAAAAATTCCGACACTTTGGTTAGCCACTAACCCCTCCACCAATTGCACAGGAGCAGCGTGGTGTACAGGGGATGAGGAGAGACGCGTGCTCAGTAGTGGGCCGTTAATGGGTTGAGGCCAACATATAGCTTATAGGTTTCCTCGATAAATGGACTATCTTACAAAACAAACAAACTCTTCAGCTTTATATATTAGTATAGATTTCCAAGGTACCTAGTTAGCTTTTTCTCGAGACTTTATTTAAGTCTTTTTTCTTTTTAAGGAAGTTTTTTATCAATTTCCAGTTTCGCCTTGTTACATGCCGCAAACTCCAAGACAAATCACAAATTTACGATTTATATTTAACTTATTTGCAAACATCTCTCTGTTCCAGAATATTTGTTATATAACCTCGTGTGGCCCTGACTTATGTGACAACAGGAAGTGTTTGAGCGACGGCACGGTAAACATACAGTGGTAAACAGGGAAACAGGTAGGGAGAATCGTGTTTGTATTTGAAAGGATGTGATATAAAATATTGGAGATAGGCCGTGATATTTGAGTTCAAATGTCAATTTCTGTGATTATAGATAACGGCGTATTTTTCGCCTTGAACTTTTTTGGTCTGTTTTTGAACTTGATCATAAAATAAATAAAACTTTTGACTGTGAAAAAACAGCTTATGAAATAGATAATTGATTTCAAATAATGTACGAATTCTATTCAAAAATATATCCGTTACATTTAAGTTTTAGAAAGACAACAGAATGTACTTTTTAGCCTTCTCTTTCTATGAGGAACTTTTTTTTAAACCATTAGATTTTTTCATCGTAACGACAAATAAAAATATTTTAGCAATGAACCGCTACATATAGGTACTGTACCGCAACTGTTCATATGGTTTATTAAACTCATTTAAAATTACATGCCAGTCGAAACAAAATCACATAATTCATAACATAAATTGCTTCATAATCTAAGTATATTAATATTCCAGCATCGCGCATCATATCGTTACAGATAGACATGAGAATAATAGAGATTCCTTGTCTTGATAAATACCGCACTAAATACCAGCTGATATATCGTTAAACACCTAGTTAAATTATGGCTAAGCAAAGTTATAGGCAAGCTGGATGATTTATATCGGCCGGGTTACCCGCAGGGAACGATACTGCGCGGTATGTTAACATCCCTATATGTCAAGCCAAAACTTGTGCTGCCTTATTTACGATAGCTACTGAAAATAATGTCATTTGACTTATTCTTAGTATGATTGTGTTTATATGGTATGAGAATAGCAAATAAGTTGCAGTACCAGTTCTTTGCTATTGATAGATTATAGAAACCTCGAGCTTGAATTGTGTTAAGAACTTTACCTAGCAAACTATAAATGAGTAAGAAGTAGGTAATATTGCTTCAGAGTAAAAGAAATATCTACATTATTATGGTTCATATGTGGAAGTATAAGACATGATATACATTAATAGTGCTGAGTAAATATTAATCTATCCCTGTAATTATAATAAAAATATTTATATCGTTTATTTGTAGTGGGTTCTACACTCGGTCCAAAACTACCAAATCATTTGCTATTGGCTCCATGTTAATAGCACATATTTTGAAAATAAATCCTACCACGATACCCAATGACGGTCTCTTCATCAATCATCTCTTTACAACGCACATGAGAGGGAAAGAATTTTTAAAACCGTTTGCGTAACTCGAGAATTTATCGAGAAAATATGAACGCACATTTTCGTATTGAATGGAATCCTAATGGTTTCAGTGGTTCCAGACACAATTTTGCATTTTACGACTTATATTTGAACGTTGAAAATTTTATGAAAAGTATTTTTCTCAGAGAAATATCGTCTTTACGAAGAACAATTCATACATTTTTAGTACAACATGGTTTTGTTAGCTATTTCATAATAACTTTTATGCAAGATTCAAGGATTTTGCAAACACAATGTGGTATTTAATAGTACTACTTAGTTTAGTCTCTACTGGTTTTGTTGGAGTTTTATACATTTTCACTACATTTTATGTTGAATTTGCTTAAGACTCGTGAGAGAATTATTTTTAGCAGAACATCCAAGTTGCGTATAAGATTTCATGTATCTTAAGACATGCGAATAAATGTAATCCTGCAATATTACAACATGTAGGTATGTTTCCTACTAATCATACAACTTTCAAAACTTCCAATCATACAACTTTAAACAACCAAACACATAATAACTTTTAAATGGAATTACCAGCAATCCAACAAAAAATGGTGATTCCGAGAATAGGATTTGTTTCTGAAATATTTATATTGCGTTATTATCTAGTGTTGGCCGGGCTCGCCTAAACAAACCCGGCCGACATTAAGTAAACTAACTAACAGACCCTCTGAGAATTTACCCATAAAGAAAACTTCCCAAACTCTCGTTGGCTGTATTCGTTGAAAGTTAAGGGAAACAAAAGGAACGTTTGTTAATAAAACCTTTGTATCATTATATTCCTTGGTAATAATTGTAAAATATTCCCAAGTTGCGAATAATTCGATTTGGCATTACAACAATCAACTACCTTCAAAGTAGAGAAGAAATTATTTCATCAAACAAATCTAGAAATGAATTTGAGTCAGCTACGGGTTGGACGATTATCAAATCGTTTAAAAATTACAATTGCGTTGGCGATTTTAATTGTTTTTCAACACTAACTTAAATATAGATACCTATTGTTTATCAAGCACAATTTTACTAAACAACACTGATCGTGAGCATAGTCAAAACGTTAAAACGGTCAAAACTGAATTCCAATGAGTATACCGAACCTCAAACTTCGGAAATATTGGTTTTCACTCCATCTCAAACTTTGCGTGTAACACGAGTAACATTTCATTACAAGCCGCCCATTGGACAGTTGAAGGGTGCTGACAAGAGTAATATAGCCAGTTCTGGCTTTATGGGCTCGGTAAATCACCGTACAGACCCGAGCTCTACCGAAACTGGCCGAGTGTTTAAAACCTTTGTCACAGTATTAGCGTATGTAATAGACGCCCACGGCAGCAACGAATGTTAAATGGAATATTAGTTTTTTGTATTTTATTCGTTACTATTAAAATCTGGATTTAGAATAAGTGGTTTAATTTTTTTTTATTGGTGTTACATGAAAACACAACTTTGAGCGGTGAAATGACGGGATTACGAGTTTCACATTTGTAATTGTAGGGCTCACAATTAACTTCTTCTGATACCCATTAAGTGACTATGCCCATGGAAATTTCGCTATAGGTTCAAGTGCGGCTCTGAAGCCTGAAGAAAAAAAACCTGGCTTATTTAAACTTTTCAAGGAGATACCAGCATATTATTCACATTAATAAATATAAAATATGTAGTGAACTGCTTATTTAATGTAATCAAAGTTTAGTAAACAAGCAGATTTGGGCTCCAATTTTAATTTTTTTGTGATGTTCAATATTTGACTATTTGGCTAGTAAGTTAGATGACCATTTAGTTAGGATAAAAACAACATATATATAGAACTTAATACTCCTATAAGCCGTATCCAGCGATAAAATGACTTAAATGAATACTAACTTACGCTCCACTGCGTAGTGTAGCAAGTGCACATACTACCTTTCTAGTTGACCCGAGCATTACCAATAGGACTTACATTAAAAGGGTTTGATTTATAACCGAACTTAGCACATTGTCGCCGTCTGTTGCTCGACTACTGTAGTACTGCAAGGCAGTTTATTAGGCGTAAGGTGGAGTGGACGCCGAGAATATATTCTTCATAGTTTTGCTACGGATTTTTCTATGCTTGGAGCGTGGCATAGAATTAATTGCATGTAGGTACGATTGCAAAATAAGTATGAGAACTTTTAGCTGTATTTGTTATTGATTCTTACGAATATAGTGCTACGTAAGGTCCATTAGTTATCTACAGTGGGATTAACGTATCTTTTAACTTATTTCTATAGGGTATTTTATAGAGAATTGCGACATTGCAAGCCTGTTTGCTATATAAAAAAGAATAATCCTCCCAATTTGATGTTCAATTAGGAGTGATCATTTATAAACCCCTCTGCCGGTAATAGTACTTCGGCATCAGTAAAAAGGGAAACAAATTTTACACTGCAATTAACTGATTTATTTGTTGTTTCACAAACAGCGCACCGAATACGCATCAGTTAAAAATTACAAACGAAATAGAGCCTTTTCACGTTCATTCATTTAAATCCAAAATTTTTTAACAAAGCTTGTGTTTGTTTTGTTTTGGTGTTTTTGTAAAAATAGAGCTATACAACTATCCGTGTACCAACATTGGATGTGTACCTACCAATAAATAAAGATCTATGTATTATTTCTAACTTGTTATTATTGTTATTAACTCGTCAACGAAAAACGACAAAGTATGTTAGTAGCCTGAATGTGCCTTTTTCTTTTTGACCACAAAACCACGTCACTTCAATATAATGTTCAGGGATAATAGCTAACAGGTGAGTGCCCATTTAACAGAGGTTATCGTTAACAATAAATAATGAAACAAAATAATGGCAATATAATAATAATGCTCTAAAGAGACGTTGGTACAGATCTGGCATGAAAACTATGTGATAAAATGTAGTGGTTAAAGTTTAGGAACAGCTTTTATAAATCAAAAGCTTCGTTCGCTTAACGAATAAACAAATGCAGTCTGTAACGTGATAGTATTTTATTTGTTCAATTGTTTTTGTTTGAAACAAAATTTAGTTAGCGAATGCTCTTCAATTGGCTATCGGCCGACAACTACAGAGGTAGATTTGATGCCTTTTTTATCGGACAAAAGTAGATTAACTCTAGTTTTGTTACAGTAATCAATCGTAGCGGTTTTTGCCGCTGTAGTTTTTTTATTTGACACTATAGGTTTTAATTCAATTAAAATATTTTATTGTTAAGTTAATTACATAACGAAATGGCATTTAATTTCGGTAGTTTAATAATTAAGTTGAAATACGAACTATAAAAACTTTTTTAAAATGAAACAATATATTTGTGACGCAAAATTAATTGCTTCGCATAAAACCAGCATAAAATATACGTATTTTCTTTTACTTTTAACTAAATGCCGATCTCCATTAGGCAGGTGCGCTAAACAAGATTTGCATTGCAAATTTTCCAAATAATTCCTCCCCGATTAATTTCTAAATCTTAAATCAAACTTTTAATTTATTTGTTACGAACCCTCATTCTATTATTATAATGAACGCTTTATATTATTCGAATAAAATGTTTTCATTATACTTTTGTTTTTTCTCAGTATAGATTAAATTTAAATCGAATAAATTAAATTTTAAAGACAGAAAAACAAAATGTTTATTTATCGTAACTGAAGTAAGAATAAAGCAATAAAATTACGAGTTAAATTAAATGTAATTAGGGACAACTTTTAACTGTAAAGTGAAACTCGCTTTAGAAATGTCAGCCTTTGGAAAAGTTTGACCTGTCGCACGAAATCATATTTCACTTATTCTGAATGAGAATTTTGAACTCTATCAACGCGACAATTTAATATTAACGGCAGTAAATAACGTAAAATAGTCAACCTCTTGAGATTAAATTGAAGTTTCAACTTTAATGGAGGAAAGTTTAGCAATTTTGGTTTTGCTCAATAATGGGTTTTTGGCGAAATGAAGAGCTTCGCTTCGCTTACGATTTGGACAATTCCGAACACTCAATATTGCGTTATAGAGGACGCGGGCGTCGGTAATGGCCTTGTAAGTTTGAAGTTTGATGTCCTTTCTGGCGCGCTGCTAGTGTTCATTTGCCAAACCCGTGTGAACGAAAGAGTTTCAGAAAACTTTAGCCATTTGTTTGCTGAAATCTAGTTTATTTAATTTAAGTTTAATTCGTTAAAACAACTAGAATGTTGCCTATTAATCAAAATTGCGGTATCTCATAAACTTGATGCATATTTTTCTTAATACGTGAAGCAAAAAGATGTACTATGCACGTGATTTTTACACATAGGTACGTATGAGGAATATTTTTGAGCATAAGATAACCGTTTTAACAAAAAAAAAATACTTATATCTTTGTTATATACCTACATAGTTAATCAAAAGGTTACCTTGTATCAACCAAGTGTCCCATGACCTGTAACACCTTTTTCTTATTACATTATAGGTAGTAATACTTAACGTCTTTCTAGTGATTTAGTTTTACCTTACCTAAAGGACTTGTATGATTCAAAGCTTATCGCATCGTAATTTTAAAATAAAGGAACTTATATTTACCACATCTATCTTTATATTACTATTAAAAACTTAGGCTCCGGTCATTAAAAGATAAAAGAGCGACTTAACAAAAGATCCGAGAAAAACGATTCAGCTATCATTAGGCTGTCGAATTCTTCCAATTATCTGTCGATAATTACGCTTTCAGAGTGTGAATCTAAAATAATTTTCATAATCTGTAGGGATCGCGTCGTCCTAATGGCACCCTTATTAAATTGGGACCAGTAATTGCATCAAGTACTATTAATATCGCGTGCCATTCGGTCGCAGACCCTCAATAATGTTGGTATGCCACGAGGTACAAAGGTATGTCGAGGTATGCCGATATTCGCTGTTCATTTTCAATAAATTAAACACATGCCAATATGAAATGTATCTTTTAATAACTATGTAGGAATATAATAAAGCAAAACTGCGCGGCTAGACCTAGGATTATAAGCCTTACTAAAAAATTAAAAAACATATATGGACTTAACCCTGTAACTGCAATTTATGTTTTTGTCCTAAACATTTATAAAATAAATAAAATCATTTTCATAATATAAATAAAATGTGTCTGCCAGTCAATTGACTTGATCAGTCTTACATAACATAACGCGGAAGTTTAAAATAACTCACATCAGAAAAATGTTCAAAATTGAAACAACCATTCACGTTAAAGAAAATTAATCTCCTAAAAGTCCTCTTCCAGCTTTTTGCGAATTGGTTCACTTTGAATGTATATTATTTTTAACTAAAAAACTAATTTTTGAAGCAAAGATCATCCTAGCAAATGTAATTCTACTAATGGATTAGATCTAAAGGCGGATAGACATAACATTGAAGTGGATCTGAAGATTAAAGTTTTATGCAAAACAGTATGATATGTGAATATGTTATTCAATCTTTGTAACAAACTTTTGTACGCATTTTTATGGGTACATTATACGTAGATTGGCAAAATTTGTTTATAATTGGCCCTATAGATAAATTAGGTGAATGTTCTTTAAAATATATATTCTGGCGCAGAATGAGAAACGTAAATGCCCGAAATGTTGAAAAAAAATCTTCGGCAGTTAAGGAGTTATAAAAGCTTAATGCGATTCTAGACAATCGCGATTAAGCAAACCTTATGTAGGTACGCTCGTAGGCGTGTATTATCTTTTTTAACTGTCCTTTCTTATTTTTATTTATTTTCGAAACTTAAAGTACGGGTAAAACTATATTGCATCGCTTCTTGAAAGCGAAGGAAGCCATTTTAAAGATAATCAAACAAGCTTCGCTCCGAAGACTTCGCGATGTAAATTCTAAGCCGCTAGATAAACGACGCTCTTTGTATACGTCAGAATACATTGCACACATGGCTTACTCTTAGAACGAATTCGCAATAATACTAAGTAAGTCTAAACCTTTGTAAATCCATCTGCAATTTTTCAGATATCCTAATGGCTAAGAGGTAATACAACTAGATATACATTATATCTATTATTTGGTCTAAAACAACAACACAACTAAACAAAATTAAAAAAAATACCTGCCGTTTACAAAATTGGGGGTATTTAAAACAATTGTTGCCTATGTCACTCACAATGGAAACGAATGACACTTCACATGTTGAAATCCGTCAAACGGCTTAGGGTCTTGTCTAGAGCATGTCAAGTAAATGGACATATTAAGATACATACATAGATACATTGATACATACGTACATACATACACTATCCTCGTGGCGCAGTCGAGTGAAAAAAATCTTTACCAAACTCCACATGTTATTGTTATATGTAACTTTATGAGTTTATTCAGAAGTGTTTACGAACAGCAAAATTGTTTCAATACTTTACCAAAGTTCAGCTCATTCATTACGTCGATCAATTCACAACACCTGCGTCCAGCGCGTGTGAAATCCAATATACTCTTAAGTGACTAATTGGAATATTACCTTTTATAATTGGCTGGTGTTCTTATAAATCTCTCCAGTTTTTCAAACGCTCATATTTAGTATTACTTCTCTATAATGACTAGTCAATAACAGGAAAATATTTAAAAAAAAATAGGAAAAAAAATTTAAAAACTCGACTGATAAAATTGGGGGGGAGGTAATTGAAAAAAATGTAAAGCTTATGTTACAGACTGGAGATATGCAATGACACCTCACATAGTGAAATCTGTGAGGTCGTTTAGCGTGTAGGAAGTACAAAAGAAATTGACAAACATATATACATATTAAAAAAAATGCCCTCTTTCTGGCGTAGTCGGGTAAAAATAAAGATGACAAGTCAATATCTTGACCCACAAAAAATATTAAAGTTAACACATCATTAACGAAATACAAAATATACTCCCGGATACCAAAATACCGGACTTTAATACTAGCATTATTTTTGCACTCACGGACAAAAACACAGGGAACCGGGAATAATGTTTCAATTATAGAAATAAAAAAACCCATTCGCCTAAAGACCATAAATGAAAATTAGAAAAAGTGGTAGCTTGATTCTAGTGTGCAGAAATTTTCTTTCTAATTTGGAAGTACGGAACTGTATAGGACACGTAAAGGACCCCTATTAAAAATGTAATTAAAGATCCGTGAAACAGGCTCCACTGTCAGGCGCTCTTTACTTAGCGAGCGATTCGCACCACCTCTTAGCCGCCTGATTCAATTTCCGACACAAAGGCACTGTCATTACATAATGGACCTACATTAACTCTGGTTGGCTAAATTTTATTTAGTTCATGTATCTGTATAAATAATGTATTTGCCGGCAAATACAATGTTCAATATTATGTAATACCTAAATTATAAAGTTTAGTGAGCCGTAGGTATGTGAATTTGTATCAATTGATACAGTACGAGTAGTTTCCATTCTATACCTAGAACAAAGCTTCCCCTATAGTAAAATATCATTCATAAAATTACCCATTTTACGCGGGTAATGAAGAACGTAATTATTAGAATAAGATAATGATTAAAATAAGAAGATACAGAAAAAAGTAACTTGTATTATTTGTTTTCATAACAATTTAAAGACGGGGTAAATTAATTTTCCTCATAGGTCACAGGGGTAACGATATTGAAATGGTTAAGAACCACTGCCCTAGAGTTGAAAAGGACTTAAACCTGAGTAATAAAAACGATTGCTACAATTTAATTTATAAGTAGCAAATAAAATCATTGCATTGTAAAAATAGCCTTTTTAAAGTTGAGAGTCACTTTACTTGAGTAGTAGAGTAGGTACCTATAAATTGATTTCGTAGATGGCCGGCGGTCTCGCGGCCGCTCGGTCCATTTACTGCACTCCAGAATGACTACGGAGAAGGCTTATCCCTACAACTGCATTGCTTTTACCTCTAATTACATTGTAAGTTGCGGGGCTAGTGTACGTTTTTATGTAATTAAATTGGAATTCGAGATGTACGAATACTGGAAGGATTTAAGAACTTTTCTATGAAAGGTTTGATTTATTCGCGAATTGCAACAAAGATGTAACTACACTATATAAAAATTGGTAATATTTTATGACCTTAAAATTTTACAACTAGATTATAATGCGTTTACTAATACAGCCATTCAAAGCATTGTTATCCGTCTGTGCCGAATGGAGATTACCCAAATGTTTTTCGATTGTAATAATAATTAAAAAATATCATGTTTACAAAAATAATAAAAAAGAATGGAACATCACATTAAGGAGTAGAAACATTAAACGATGTAGCGATGTTACTTATTATATAACGGTACAACTTTAATTAAAGATCCTTTAGACGCAGAGATACCTCATTTACGAAGCGGTTGCATCGCTTTTATATTACTTGAGGAACTAAACATACTCTGGCGTTTAATATCATCTTGAAAATATAAGCTCAGAAGTTGGTATGGGAAGTTTTGTGCGCATCTAAAATTACTAGTTGAGAAGAAAACGTTGCTTTAACAAGTAAAGAATATTATTTTCCTGAGGGTTCAAGAAATATTTTAGGATTTTATGATCCTATTTAACTATTTACCCCCTCCTTACTTCTTCATCAAAAGTAAGTAAATCTCTTACCTACATTAGCGTTATGTAATCTTAGAAAAGAGGAAAACGATGACTCTATTAAACTTTACATTTATGAGTCAATGATGGATTGGCTCCTATATAATAATCTAAAGTTTTCTTCTGTTAAGTCCTTACTAATATTTTATATGTAACTCAGTAAGTATGTTAAAGTTCTACGGCGAAACCGCTAGGTTGACTGTGACAAAATTTAGTATGAAGAAAGCCTTAAGCTTAAATAAGAATGTAGGCATTTCTTCTTCTAAAAAGTTCTTGTAGCTCAGTCAGACAGACTCCTTTATGCGGGTTGCTACTTATATTGTAGGTAAGTAGGCACATACTTATTTTGAACCGAATGGAACACCAACATGTTTCCTAGTTCATAATAATAACAATCAGTACAAACGCTCTCATAAAATTTCGTGGCCGTAAACAGCGAGTTTGATACTTTACGTGCGCATTATTTTAGTAGTAATACGCAATGTTTATGAGCGATCATTTGCGAAAATTTGGCCGTGTTCGTTCAATTTTCACCAAATCCATGTTGTAAAATGGCGAAAATATATAGCATTATTACGGCTTTGCGTTTTCTTGTAACTGGCGCAATTTCCTACGAAGAGTTCGATAAATGCATTTAAATTGCTTAGATTCTGATCTGTTTTTAACGGAATGACTGAACATTAAATAGCTTCTGTTTTATATCACTTACTAAGTATATAAACATAATTGTAGCTTTACTGTTTAAAAGAAAATATAATGTATTGAAATACAGAAATATTATAACGGGTACTCACGGTTGTACTGTATGCCATTATTTCAACTTAGTGGCAGGGATCGTGTAACTTTCGCGGCCACAGTTGATGAACTATTAATACATTTATAATGATGATAATGAGCACGGCACACTAATAAGACGGTAGGCCCGTTGACGCACAGTTAACATTTACTGATCAGATCTGACACTTGACTGATCACAGTTTTAGTCCTACCGGCTAAAATAAATGTAATTACATCTCAATTTAACGTATTTAACCATTACTTCAAGAGAATTAGTTAAATCGTGTTAAACTACATTTTGAAACTTTATCTTTTATGTAACACTCTATAAGCTGATAGTTAAAGATGTATAGTTGGTGATATTCAACAAAAATAAATTTTATCATATAAGTCTGAGCTAAAATTAATAACTGAAGTAACGTCGATAAAAATATTACACGCGTCCATACAAGGCATAGAAAATGCAAAGCCTTTTGTGGCGTATGCGTCAAACAATGAAAGCGGTTAAAAGCAGTTTAAACGCAACAGTAAAATGAATTTTCCGACGTGAAAAACCCCAGAGAACTAATAGGATTAGGCACAAACTGTCGTCCATCGCAGCTGAAAATACTGTACCTCAATATTCCTGAGGGATTTTGTGAATTACCGATGTCGAGTATCAGAAAATCGGTGATACGTCAGTCTTTTATATCGGAACTCTACACTACCGGTAATTATTTTTAAATTATGTATGCCTTCGATGTAATCATCCAGTCTTTTTTAAAGTTAAATGAGTTACAACTTGCATTCCTAAAAAAAATATATTTTCAGATATTTGCAAAATATACTTAATAATGATTTTTTAGAGGTCTTTTTTGAATTTTAACTCAGATACGGATTGAAATAGATACTCTATAACGTAAACGAAAATGCAAAATGAGCAAAGTTAGAATTAAACGATACGACAAAATAGTACTCATAACATTATTCGGTCACAGGAACCAACAAAGTTGCACATACATTTTGGAGACTTTAATACCGTGCTAAGAAACTTTCATTAGGTGTATACAGTACGGAAACATAGCAAAAGATGTCAAAACACGTCCTTAACTCCTCATTAACTTTATAGTTGAGGAGAATATTTCCGTAAGTGAACCATTAATTTTTTTCTTAATACCTACTCGAAGGTTATAAATCTCGTCCCTTCGGGAACAAACCCCGGAAGCGCTACAGAAGGCTCTCAGCGAGTAATTTATAACTATTCGCTATCTCCTATCTCTCATGCTGGTTACAGTTGATCGACTTTATCGACAGTGCCTTAAGTGAAATAGTCGTTACGAACTATTTTGCTAGAACTCCCAACAAATTAATACGGTACAGCGCACGAGTGAAGTTGAATGCTGTATTCAATTTTGTCATTAGTCTGTCAAACAACTGCCAAAAGATTTTTTTCGCAGTCTCGCAATGACGATGTTTCCTTTATGTTCAGAAATACGTATTGCTATAAAATCAATTAGCTTTATAATTCTAAATATGAGGTACACAATCGTGAATTAAATCAATCACAATAATTTCAATTACAGAACCGATATAATATCACAATGTTTGCCAATTTTCTTGAGAGCCATAAAGTATTTTCAAGTAAATCATAATACATAGCGTAGTATAAAAGAAAACTTAGAGAATCAGGATCTCCCGAGGCAAAAGCCACAGCAATTTTATACGTTCTTCGCCCCTGTGATAACAGATCCTTCTATTACCGATGGGTTTATGAGAAATTGTTTTAAAACTACTTTAAACTTCTATCACCTTGTCATTTTAAGTTAAGTCGAGAATAGTTCTAAGATTTTATAATATTAGGCACACGGTAAAGTTATAAGCAACCTAGTGTGTAAAGAATAAGGTAGTATATTGCCAAGATTATAGCAATCGTCACAATACCAACACTACTAATGAACACTAGTTTACTTGCCTAGCTTGCTAACAGTTCATTAAACAAAAATTTTTTTTTAAAGTTGTCCATTCTCATGTAAAAAAATTAAAATGTTATTAATAATGGCATCCTCAAATGGACACATAAAAAAATTCACATGTAGTTAGTAGGTGTATACCGTAGTAATAATAGATATAACGGATTCAAACAATAAAGGTAGCAAACAAGCTTCATGAGGAATAAAAAATTTGTCCACTAAGTAATATCTTTTATTACATCATAAAACGAAGCGGGTTTGGAGATTACAAATCTACCTTAATTCCTGTAAGGGAATTAAGTTCGATTCCCTGAACAGATTGTAATTTCTTTAGGGTAACGTAATTCACCGAAAACCTCAAAATTTTCACATTTTAAGGTTTCATCCATCCTTGACCCCTTACCAACCTCGCACGTCGCACCTTGGTAAGCTATAGACGAAGTTTTGATGCCAATTTTTAATGTACTGATTATTAGGTAATTAGTTTTGTACGTACCATAAAATTAAACGAGTGGTAACCATCTGACCTGAGGTAGCAACACATCATTTAACCTATTCTGAGTCATACCGATACTAACAATAACAAAACTGAACTGTTATTTAGGCATCAATGGGGACGGAAGACAAAAGAAGAACTGTAAAAGAAATGATTAACAAATGCAATCAGAATCCCTAAAACTTAAAATCTATCCTTGCTCAAGTTCCACAAAAAGGAATAGATCAGTTAAATTGTAATTTATAACGGCGAAAGATTACATCAAATCTGACAAAATATTACCTCCTTACACGATTTTGAAATTTTATTAGTATTAAGATAAGAAGCAAATTCAAATTTCAGGATGTGTAAAATGTATGATATGACTACGCTTAAATTTCATCTACAGT